>JANAVB010011653.1:0-48511 GCA_029216955.1 Iris pallida | reverse complement strand
TCGGCTAGAGCTCTCAGATAAAAATAGAAGAATAATCCAGCAGCGACGTTCCGAAATGATGCTGAACGTCGTCGACGTCGAACATCGAAAACTCCGAATAGGCACAGCAGAACAAATCCAGAGAACACTCGCCCAAAGAAATGAGCTCGGCTAGAGACAGTACCAGAGGCGCTGCCGAGAACGGAACTAGGGCACGCGGCTCGAAGGGGGTCCCCGGAGGGCGCTGTTGCACGGGCTCGCGCCGGAAACAGCGCTGGTGGAGCTCGCGCGCACAAGGGCGGCGACGGGGCTCGGTGCGTCGATCACGGACGGCGGGCGCGGGGAGCGAGGACGCCGGAGCTCGGAACAGCGCGGGGTGGATCTAGACGGCGGGCGGGGTTCCGCCGTGGTCGGGCGGCTGCTCGGGGAGGGCGCGGTCGACTTGGCCGGCGTGGGGGCGACGAAAATCGCGCGCTGCTGGGGCTAGGCGCCGGAGTGAAGTCGGGGCCGTCAGGATCTCGGCGGGGCGTCGGGGCTCTGGAAGGGTTTGGGGAAAGGAAGCTTAGGGAAAGGAAGTTTATAAGGAGGAGGAAAAATGAAACGGTGAAGGGGGTTTGCTGTGGTGCCTTCCTTCTGGAGGAGTAATAGCGGTGCTTTAAATGGGAAGGAGTAGATTTATTCTCTGTAATGAGAATAAAGTGGGGGAAGTTGGAGTGGTGGTGGGATGGGAGTTATAAGGTGGAGTGGAGTTGGGGGTTTAGAATAGGAAGGGTGCTGACCAATTCGTGGGGAGTGAGGTGCTGGTCCTACGGGACCAGCCAACATTAAATTTTTTTTTCTTTTTTTTATTAAAATTAAGATTTAACCAAGTCCAAAGAAAATCAGATGTAAGAAATAGGAGGAATTGGGCTCAGGCCTGGGTCTGGGCTCGGACTCGGGTCTGGATTCGGAAACCAAAAATCCATGTTATTATAATTTTGAAAATATTTCCCACTCAAAATATTTAATAATAATAATATTAATAATAATAATAATTTTAGAAAAATTTCTACTAACATTAACATAAAATTCCATTAAAAGATTAACACAAATAATGGGTTTCACAACAAGGGTCAGAACCACTTCATGAGGCTATTCAAGAAGAGGTGATAGTGGAACCAGCGGTCGGACCGCAGTATCCGGAGGTTCCAACACCACCAATAGTTCCACCTACCCCTGTGGAATTGGACACACCAGCCCTTCTGGAGATCATGAGAGGGATGATGGCTACTCAGCAACACCAGATGTTAGCCCAGCAATACATGCACGCTCAGTTGCAAGAGCAGAATGTACTACTCAACCAAGGATTACAGACGGCATTGGAAAGAGGGGCGATGCCAGATTCAGGAGCGTCAGCCCGGTTTTGCAAGTATAACCCCCGCCGTTTCGAGGGCACGGAGGATGCCATCTCAGCAGATGCATGGCTTAAGGATATTGAGGCTATCCTGACAGCCGCTAAGGTGCCGGCCGAAGAGTGTGTGGATCTAGTGAAATTGTTTACTTCAGGATCTTGTACGTGATTGGTGGGAAGCAGAGGAAGTAGGCATCAGACGTCCTGTTGCATGGGACGATTTTACTGCAAGGTTCAAGACGAAGTATTATGGAGTTGTGGCGCAGTTTGAGCTACAACAGAAGTTTATCAACCTCAGACAGGCTGGCAAGACTGTAGATGCTTATGCAGCGGAGTTCTGCAGATTGAGTAGGTTCGCCCCAGAGATGGTAGCAACGGAGCGCCAGAGGGCGATGAGGTTCCAGCAAGGGTTTCATCTTGAGCTCTTACAATTGATAGAGGGGCACAACTACCAAACTTTTGATGAAGTATTGACAGCAACCCGCAGGCATGAGATCACCATTCAGAGGCTTGCGGCAAGGACTGGGGGTCAGAAGAGATCCCACAGTCAGATTGAAGGAGGGGGAGCAGCGCCCCGAACAACAGCACCATCCCCTGGCATTCGTATCCACGATGTGGCGATGCGAGGGCCAGCACCACCACCCAGGCAGCAGTAACAGCAACAGAGGAAGAACCAGCAACCCCCGGCGGGCTGCACTTATTGTGGGAAGATGGGACACACTAGAAATGCGTGTCGGACATTGAATGGACTATGTTTGATATGTGGAAATCCAGATCATCGGGTTACTATATGTCCCATGAATTCGAGGTCAGGAGGACCAGTGCAGCAGTTTCCTGCTCTGCCAGCACCAGGGGTAGGGCAGTATCGAGGACCAGCGGTAGCAGTGAGGCCGTTGGCACAGCGTCCGTTAGTACCGCAGGCTCAGATGTTTCGGCAGCAGGGACCGCCGATGCAGCAACACCAGCATAAACCATTCCAGCATCATCAAGGAAGGGGCCAGCAGCAGCACCAGGCTAGGCCGCAACATGGGAACCAGCAAGGAGGTCGAGGACAGGCATTCACTCTGTCCTTGGAAGAGGCATTAGCATCGGGAGATGTTGTGGCAGGTAACATTCTCGTCGCCTCATATCCCGCAGTAGCATTGTTTGATTCGGGAGCATCGTACTCATTTATATCTGCACGATTTGCGACACGGCTAGGAATGGAGTTCGAGGCATTGCCAGGAAGGTTGAATATACTCACCGGTAATGGGCTCGTAGGAGTTAGTAGAGTTATTCTAGCGTGTAGTATTGTAGTTTGCGGGCATTCCTTACCCGTCCAGTTGATAGAATTCCCTGTTAGAAATTTCGACGTTATCTTAGGCATGGACTGGCTGAAAGATAGTCATGCGACAATAGATTGTCGTAGTGGGAGTGTATCTTTTGATATTCCAGGCATGAAGAGATTCACCTTAGTCAGATCAGAGGTAACTCAGCAAGAGCAGGGAGTAGTAACGGCAATAGAAGAAGTTCAGGTTCCGAAGGTAGTTGAAGAATTTTTAGACGTGTTTCCCGAAGAACTTTCCGGTCTGCCACCGGTTAGAGATATTAAGTTCAGTATAGAATTGGCACCTGGAACTAAACCGATATCAGATCGGGTTTACAGAATGGCGGATTCGGAGCAGGCCAAGGTATATCAGCATATAGAGGAATTGAAGGAGAAGAAGTTTATCCAAGCTAGCGTATCGCCGTGGGCAGTACCAGTGGTACTTGTGGAGAAGAAGGATGGATCATCCAGATTGTGCATCGATTACAGGAAGCTTAACACGGCAACAGTGAAGAACAAGTACCCACTACCAAGGATCGACGACTTGTTTGATCAGTTGAGCAGGGCTAGAGTTTTCTCTAAGATAGATCTTCGTTCAGGGTACCATCAGGTGAGGGTTCGGAAGGAAGACATTCCGAAGACAGCATTCAGGTCGAAGTATGGACATTATGAATTCTTGGTAATGCCGTTTGGTTTGACCAATGCTCCAGCAATATTCATGGATTTGATGAACCGTATCTTTATGCCGTACTTAGATCAGTTTGTCGTGGTGTTTCTCGACGACATTCTTGTATACTCTGCTAGTAAAGAGGAGCATGAAGACCACCTCAGGAAAGTGTTATAGGTTCTGAGAGAGAACCAGTTGTATGCCAAGCTCAGCAAGTGTGAGTTCTGGACGGATCACATTTCATTTTTGGGTCATATTGTATCAGGAGCTGGAGTAGCAGTGGATCACAAGAAGGTAGAAGCAGTAGAGAGTTGGCCAGTACCCAAGACCGTAGCTGATATACGGAGTTTCTTGGGATTGGCAGGATATTACAGAAGATTTGTATCAGATTTTGCGAGACTTTCAGCACCCATGACCCGCTTGACACGGAAGGATGTGCCATTTGTTTGGTCGGCAGAATGTCAGGCATCATTTGAGAATTTGAAGCAGAAGTTGATATCAGTGCCTATTCTTATATTGCCAGTCGAACCCGAAGGTTTTACAGTATATTGTGATGCGTCAGGTAAAGGACTTGGATGTGTCCTCATGCAGCACGGGAAGGTGATAGTGTCACGACCCGCTCCCGAATAATCGGACACGAGTCGGACACGCCCAGCCTTCATTGTTAGACACAATGAAGTAAGCTGTACCAAGCTAGGGAAACTAACCAGATAAACATGAAAGTATAGAATCACAGCAACTATATAATGTGTCCCAACAAGAAAAGAGATACAATATCTGAATTTATTACAATTCAACTATAAGAGTCTGCTAGTCTCAATACATGGAAAGATAAATGGAAAACTAAATGAAACTAGGCCTCTGCAGCCTCTAGGTCACAAGCAGCTCCAGCTGGCTCAGTAGGAAAGGCAGTATCCTATCCATAGTAGGTGTCACACAAAGCTTCCATCTCACCTATCATAACATATCCAGTCAGGAGCGGAGCAAGTACAATTCTAGGTAATGCAAGACATCATGAAATGAAGTACAAGGGAACATGGAAAGTACAGGAAAATACAGATGAATAAGTACATGAAGAACAGGGTAAAGTACATGAAAGAACATGATATAAGAGCATGAATGAACATGATATGTAAGCACCTGAAAGAACATGATATCACAGGAAATAAGTACAAGGAAATCTCCTGAACATGTGTGTAATGCATTTGAAATATAACTAACCATGTGACCGGCTAGGGTAAGCACCTGAAAGCACCTGAAAGCACATGAATGGTGACTTAGGACCCCGTGCACGATGCGGGGTCTAAGCTAAAACACACCTGAGTTGTTACTTGGGATTGGTCACATAGATAGTATATTTCCCCTCCCAGATACAAATAAGCACAAGAGAACAAGAGCACCAGAAAGTACATGACGTATTGCAATTGTGTCACTCAAGGAAGTACAGGAAGATAATGTAAAGTACAAAATCGTAGAGTGTACTTGCCTGGCTCCGGGAAAGTACAAGTAGACAAATAAGCTAGGTATTCTCCTGTATAAAATAATGATGGGTACCAGTTGGTTAATAATCAACTAATTCTAATTATTTTATCAAAATTCTAATCATGATAAACTTCTAATAATCTTAGTTTATAGAGTTTCCTATAGAGTACCTAATATAACTATATTCTAACTAACAAGAACCTTAATCAATAATAAGTACTTTATATACTTGAACAGTAATACATGATTTTGCTATGAGACTAGTGTTCAAAAGAAATATTTAAACAAAAGTAGAGGTTCTAAAATCCTAGTTAAACTCAAAGAGTCATGGATGACTCATCCCAAACCACTGAATCAAGCAATTGGTTCACTGTACCCATATCAACACAACTGATATTCAGTCCTTCACCAGGCTCCTACAGTCCTTATTTGGACTCCCAACAATTTGTATTCAGTCCAACTAAAACTTCCTGATTCAGCCTTCAACACAAATCCATTTAGTTCTTACTATCCTCTCCTAAATTTCAGCCAAGCCTCTCCTGTTCGAAATTGACAGTCACATGGACAATCAGCAGCAAAACTTACAGGGACAGGGCACTTAACTCTAGAAATAAGGTTGCTACAACTCCAGCTCATGAAGTTCTGAGCAAGGACAGGTCCTGGACATTCATACAGAAAACACAACTGACTGAAAAACAAAACAGTCTAACTTATCAATCTAAGTTAAGTTGAACTTGGTTCCCAGCCTACATCCATTCACACATCAGTCCTGCTTCTAGGTCTCAGTTCAGACAGTAAAAAAAGAAAACACAAGTTCAGTTCTTAAGGAAACAACACATTCATGTGTGAGTGTAATTCCTGTCATCTGGTCCCTGTTGGACCCAACCGTTCAATCAGCAGGCCTGATACAGGAGTCCTCGACCAGCCATGGGTTAGTTCAGTCTCAGGGCTGATACAGAACACTGGATAGAGTAATAATATGGAATGCACATAGTATTGAAGTTTAGGATTATAATCCAAATCAGAGGTCTAACCAATCTCAACATTTGATATCAAACCTGATACAGAATTATCCCAACCTGTTGGCCAAGCAAATAAACTACCACATTAACTATTAACTTGATATCCTTCTTGCATATCTGATAAAACTTCAATTCTCAGGTGACTGAGATTGGCCACCTAGAACCCATGTCATTCCCTTATTAACTAACTGTCAAACCATGATACTAACTTGAACAATCTATACCTCTGCTTATTAAAATACTACTTCTACCCTCCATACCATATGAATGATTCACAGAACTAACCATCATGCAAAATTTAACTACTGGTTCAAACTTGCTCGAGGAATATGAACATGGGTAGGATTTTACCTGATAAAACGAAATCCAATGATGTGAACTTCAGTGTTTCCAGGAGCAACACAAATCACACTCGAATTGATCAGCCTACAAAACACAATCCTAAGGACATGGTGTGAACAAGGATCAATTAAAATAACAAAAAGGATCTCAGTTTGAGGAAAGTGAAGAACTCGACACATACTCTGTATCCGACTGGATTCACAATATTCCAAATTGTCTACACAGATCTAAATGTCCTGAAGAGTATACAATGATTTGGAAACTCAAGACTGAACCAACTTCTGAAATCCTGATCACAAGAAGAAATATACTTACACTTCTCGATCTCGAATTTGAATTTGAAGGAAGAAAAGTAGCCTCCAGGATTCCTGACCGTTCCTTTGATCTCAGTCGAGTAGATCGATTGATACAAAACCTAGATTTACCAATTTAAGAATCAATTGATCAAAAGGAGATGGTATGCTAATCGAAGCAACTACATATGAGGATTTACTTACCAGGTTACAATTAACCAATGGAAATGACAGAGATCTGATCACAGTTCATCCTTCCCTTGATCATCGAGATCAAATAACCTTGATTGAAGGCAAAGAAGTTCCAGTTAATTCAATCGAGAATGTGAATCACAATAGAAATAACCAATTTCTCACCCGGTCTTGGTTGATGCTCGAAGAAGAATAGATCAATAAATCCAATTGAGTTCGTTGGATCGACTGATTCAAAGGGGAAAACGAACAAACACCTAGCGATCAGAATTTCAATGCTAAACCAAAGAAAAATTGTTCAAAGAAGATGATGGTCGAACCACGAACAGAGATCGACCTGTCCTACTCTCGATCGAAATCGATCGACCAGATCCAGAGTTGAATAGAACGTTCTAGTTGTTGATTCGATTATGATCAATCTCCAAATAACAAATTGGTTGAGAAGACAATGAAGATCAAGGAATTCTTACTGAGCTTGCCTCGTCGATTGCAGTATCGATCGACCCTCAGAGCTCACTCCACCATGACTGGTTCTGAACGAAGTTTGAGAAGATGAAGTTTGGAGCAATTGAGAGGAGAGACCGAGAGAATGGTCTTAAATAGGAGATGGATAGCGTGAGGCTCAGGCTTCTTCTGGCAGGAAAATTTCTCGTTCCCCTCTCTGACAGGTTGTTAGAGCGGAGGAACGAGCACATGGTCACTGTTCAATGGCCGTTGGGTTTGAACGAAAATGAAAATTCAAATTAAAACTTCACAGTAGAGAGTTAGGCCTTCCAGAGGATTTAAAGGAAACAAAAGACTTGGGCTAAAACCAAAGGCTGGTCCAAGGAGTGACCTATGGGCTTGGTTGGGGGCAAGGTTAAAATGAGGAGGAAACCATTTACATGGAAGCCCAGTAAATTGGACTCAAGGAAAAAAAATAACAGCAATATTGATTTAGAAGAGGGAAAATGTATATTTTAGGAAAACTTTTTGAAAATTAAAATTTCCTGAAAAAGTGGAGTTACAGATAGCATATGCATCTAGGCAGCTTCGGGACCATGAGAAGAATTATCCAACTCATGATTTAGAGTTGGCGGCAGTAGTATTTGCTTTGAAGCTATGGAGGCATTACTTATATGGTGACCGAGTAGACATGTACACAGACCACAATAGTCTGAAGTACATCTTTACTCAGAAGGAGCTGAACATGAGGCAGAGAACATGGTTAGAACTGATCAAGGATTATGACGTGGAGCTTCAGTATCATCCAGGTAAGGCTAATGTGGTAGCAGACGCTCTTAGCAGAAGAGGCGGCACATTTATGTTAACAACGCAGAAGCACATCTTAGAAGACCTTCAGGAGATGGGCATCGAAGTTATACTTCCTAGCGATGTAGGAGTTCTGGCAAGTCTACAAGTTCAATCTGACTTGGTAGATAGGATCAAGGCAGCTCAGGCACAAGACCCAAGGATTCAGAAGCTTAGGGCAGAATGTGAGTCAGGGCACAGAAATGAGTTAAAAATTCATGAAGATGGTACACTTAGGTTTGGATCACGTCTATGTGTGCCTAGTGGAGATATCAGACAGGAAGTTATGGCAGAAGCTCACAGTTCTCAGTATTCTGTACATCCTGGAGGGACCAAGATGTACCAAGATATCAAGCAGCACTTCTGGTGGAACGGGATGAAGAGAGAGATAGCTAGATTTGTTTCCTGTTGCTTGGTATGTCAGCAAGTGAAGGCAGAACAGCAGAGGCCAGCTCGATTATTGCAACCGCTTCCCATCCCGGAATGGAAATGGGAGCATATTACAATGGACTTTGTGACCGGTTTACCGAGATCACCAAGTGATAAAGATGCTATTTGGGTGATAGTAGAACGGCTTACAAAGGTAGCACACTTTCTTTCTTTCAGAGTAGGGCAATCTACAGAAAAGTTGGCAGAGTTATACATGCAGCAGATAGTCAGGCAGCATGGAGTCCCTGTCAGTATTATGTCAGACAGGGATACCCGTTTCACCTCACATTTCTGGAAGAGCTTGCATCATAGTCTGGGTACCAAGTTAAGATTTAGCACGGCTTAATCCACAGATGGATGGGCAATCAGAAAGGACAATTCAGACTTTGGAAGATATGTTGCGAGCTTGCACTCTGGATTTTGGAGGATCTTGGAAAAGTCACCTGCACTTGGTCGAGTTCTCATACAACAACAGTTATCATGCCAGTATCCAGATGGCGCCATTTGAGGCACTATATGGTAAGAAGTGTAGATCACCACTAGCATGGAATGATATCGGGGAAAGGAAGATGCTAGGCCCAGAAATGATTATTCAGACGGTTGAAGTGATTAAAAGAATTAGAGAGCGACTTCGTGTTGCGCAGGATCGACATCGTCATTGGGCGGACCAGCATCGTAGGCCGCTAGAGTTTTCTGTTGGGGACCACGTGTTCTTGCGGATCTCACCTACCCGTGGGGTCATTAGATTTGGCGTTCGCGGGAAGTTGAGTCCACGATACGTGGGCCCATTTATTATTCTTGATAGGGTAGGCGATGTTGCTTATTGTTTATCCCTTCCACCTTCGTTACGAGAGGTGCATGACGTGTTTTATGTATCTCAATTACGAAGGTATGTATCGGACCCCAGCCATATCCTCGATCATTCAAAACTGGTTGTTGGTACCAACCTGTCTTACGAGGAACAGCCTGTGTCCATCTTGGACCGAAGAGAGAAGATACTCAAGAATCGAACAATTAACCTTGTCTGGGTTGCTTGGGGTCATCACTCTTTGGGAGAGTCAACGTGGGAACGTGAGGATGATATCCGATCACGGTATCCACATCTGTTTGACTCACAAGGTATATCTTTTTTGTGTACCTGATTGTCTTGATTCCTCATGCTTATCACCTTATGGGTAGAATTGCTTGATATCGTAAATTGATGGATTTACATATATGTTACTTGCTATGGACATTGTAAAATGATTGCTTGATTAAATTGCTTGTACTTAGATTAGTTTAGCCCCGATATTTCTATCCTGCTTAGGGTTTGAAATTCCGAGGATGAAATTTTTCTAAGGAGGGTAGAGATATCACTCCCCGTTCCCAGAATGCATATTTTTATACATGTACAACTCATGAGTATTTATTTAATATTTATCATGTATTATCCTGTATTTAAATTCCTTTAATTTCATGTTAATCAATTAATCTGCTCTTTAAATTTTTATGTTAATTTATTTTCTGCAATTATATTTCTGTAATTTTATTTCTGCACTTTATTTCCTGCTTTTATTCTCTGCTTTAGCTAGGCTTTGGGTTCGGGTTGGCTTTGGTTGGATCCCCTACAACCCGACCCATTGGACCCATTGGACCCATTGGACCCGGCCCAACTCCCACCTACCACCCCCTTTTCTATTTAAAGCTTACATCTCTTTCTCTCCTTATAAACTCACATTCTCAGCATTACTCCTCTCTTCTTCTTCATTACTCTCTCCACCTACCAAACCGTAGGCAAGTACAACTTGCTCCACATGAGAACCCATGTTTTTATGGTTCATTTATCTTCCTCTCGTGATCCTAAGAGAGTTTAGAACTTGGCATTTTTCATTTCGAAGTCTTAATTTTTGTAGATCTAGAAATGAGTTATTTTCGGAGTTTGGTGGTTTTGATCTATCAAACTTCTTTGTTTTCAAGTTTTGATGGTTCTATGTTATAGAGAGTTTTATTCTACCCAATTTTGACCTCTGGAAAGTTGGATTTGGACTTGTTTTGACCAAGTTATGGACCTTTGAAGCTTTGGGGTGCAACCATGGAGTTCTTGCTGTTTGGAGAAGACAGTGAGCAGTGTACACTAGCTTTTTAGCTTGCGTTACTGAGCTGTACGCGCTCTTTAGCGCAGCGCAGTCTGGAGTCCATACGCTACCTTTTTAGGAAGCGTGTGTCTTGCATACGCTACCTTTTGGAAGCGTATATCGTATGGAGTTCATACGCTACCTTTTGGAAGCGTATATCGTATGGAGTTCATACGCTACCTTTTGGAAGCGTATATGACTTGAATGGTCAGGAGTCGTATGGAGTTCATATGCTACCTTTTGGGAGCGTATGACTTGCATACGCTGACTTGAATGGTCAGGAGTCGTATGGAGTTCATACGCTACCTTTTGGGAGCGTATGACTTGCATACGCTGACTTGAATGGTCAGGAGTCGTATGGAGTCCATACGCTGCCTTTGGGGAGCGTATGACTTGCATACGCTTACTTGGATGGTGAGGAGTCGTATGGAGCCCATACGCTGCCTCTTTGACCTGAGCGTACGCTGACTTGAGCGTAGCCTGACTTGAGCGTACGCTGACCTTACTTACCCAGATCTTCTATAGCCCTGTATATTGATATTTTATTAGATATTTAACGTCCATTTTATATCCTTATGCCTTTTTGGCATAAACTCGATAAAATCATGATATGATAATATTGTTAATATCAATTGTTATGTGGAATGTGCCTTGTGTCCCGATTGATTTTTGGGATACCCAGTATGACTGGGACTTGACCATGAGAGTTATAGACTCGACCCCCGTTTAATGCTAATTGACTTTTATGCCTTGTCACCATTGATAATAATGGTTATCTTGACTAAATTAATCATGCGTTCCTAGTCGGAACTAAGAGACTGGCTAGTCGTCTTATTGAATTGAATGAATAAGACACGTTCATGTTATGGACTATTGTAATCGACTGGCTGATCCCGAATATTGACTTACATGCACATGCAGGCTTCAATCTATTTATTTATTTATTTACTTATTTATTTTCTATAAAAGAAGCATGTGTACTTTATGGTCAAGGCATGATTACCGTGGTTAGATTTGATTGTTGCATTACGCTATATAAGACCTGTAACCTAACCGTACTGGTATCGTTGTAGAGTTGTGCATATCGTACCCCGTACGAAAGTACTCATTTGAATGACCATGATCCACGGCATGGGATTTCACTCAACGTAGGGACTATTAAGTTAAATAAAATAATGATGGCATGGAGAGAATGGATTCCCGAGTTCTTACATGGCAACCCCCTTGGGACAAGTAATACCCGACGGGCCGGCTGGTTTCCACAGATACTGTAAAACTGCCACACGGGCAGGGAACAGTATCTACTTTTATTATTATTGTATATTGTATATTGACGGGCGTCCTGCTAGGACTCGTCTAATTCATGCATGGCGCACATGATTGACTGGATAGACTAGCCTTGCTTGTACATAGTAAGAACTGAGGAATCCCTAATTGCATAATTCCAGGATAACTTGGGACTCAAATAGCAAGCCGTAGGATTTGATTGGCTGTTCAAGATGATTTGTTTGTGCACTGTACCTACTCTGTTACCTAACTGGGATGATCAGAATGTCAGGACATGACGGGCCAACTTATGTCCTTGTTTGGTTGGGAGGTTGGTTCGAAGTGTCGTGATGTGATGTGAATCCTAGTGGAAAGCAGAGATCTATTATTATATTCTCTTACTTATTGGTTTTAGTTCTCATGTCGTGCTTCCTTGTGGTACTTGCTATTAGAGGTCTAACTTCTCTGGTTTTGTATGGCCAGATTTAGAGCCGGTCCCCGAGGATCCAGCTTACTTCTACCTCCAAGATGGTCAACACTAGAGGGATGATCGCAGGAGGACTCGAGTGGGTTCCTTACTTCACCGCTCGTTTTGTCACTTACTTTATACTTGGCCGTTTGGCACCGACATGTTAGTCGGATTGTCTTGTACTTACTTTTACATAATTGTAATTAAAGTCAGACTGCAGCTGATAACAATTGTGTATACTTTTGCTACATCAATCTGGCTATGTTTTATAAAGCCAGATATCAAGAACATTTGACAGAGCGTTTGGGACGCCTTACTGCTTTATCTTACATGTTCTCTATTACTGTTTCTTGTTTGAATGATTGAGACAATAGATGTGAAGAGACCATAGTGAGACTTTCATGTAGTATGCACCCCCTCGTCTTTTAGACAGCATTGATCGTATTATACGGTATTCATCTACCCGTAATACGTAGCTGGCTGAGTCATTCCTCCGCTCTCCAGTATTTTGGTTCTGGGGCGTGACACTTGTTATGCCTTTTGGAGCAACCAATGCGCCGGCAGTATTCATGGACCTCATAAATCGCATTTTCATGCCTTACTTGGATCAGTTTGTGATTGTGTTCTTGGATGACATCTTGGTCTACAGCAAGAGTGAGGCGGAGCATGAGCAGCATCTCAGAGTTGTTCTTCAGATTCTCAGGGAGCACCAGTTGTATGCCAAGTTCAGTAAATACGAGTTCTGGCTCGATCGCATTTCGTACTTGGGTCATATCATCACCAGAGGAGGAGTAGAAGTGGATCCCCAGAAGATTGTAGCTATTGAGTCATGGCCAGTGCCCAGCACAGTTGCAGAAGTTCACAGTTTTCTTGGATTGGCCGGCTACTACCGGCGGTTTGTTTCAGATTTTGCTCGGATTTCGGTACCATTAACCCAGTTGACCCGCAAGGATGTACAGTTTGCTTGGACAGCAGAGTATCAAGAATCATTTGAGAAGTTGAAGCGAGGCCTGATAACAGCTCCTATTCTCACGCTTCCAGATGGGACCGGAGGATTCTCAGTGTACTGTGATGCTTCAGGCAAAGGTTTAGGATGTGTTCTGATGCAACATGGGAAGGTAATAGCTTATGCGTCACGACAACTTCGTGATCATGAGAGGAATTACCCAACCCATGACTTGGAGCTGGCAGCAGTAGTGTTTGCACTTAAGTTATGGAGGCACTATTTGTATGGAGATAGGGTGGAGATTTTCACCGATCACAAGAGCCTGAAGTATGTTTTCACCCAGAAAGATCTTAACATGCGTCAGAGGAGGTGGCTGGAGCTTCTTGTGGATTATGATGTCAACTTGCAGTATCATCCTGGGAAGGCCAACGTTGTTGCAGATGCATTGAGCAGGAGAGCCGGAGCTTATTTTCTAACAGCGCAACCAGAGCTGTTAGCCGATCTTCGGAAGATGGGTATAGAAGTTGTTCTCCCTTCCAGTGTGGCATTGATGGCCAGCATGCAAGTTCAGTCCACTATCGTCGAGAGGATCCGGATGGCGCAGTCGGCAGATTCCAAGCTTCAGCGACTCAGAACAGAGTGTGAGGCAGGACGAAGACCAGAGTTATGTATCCATGAGGATGGTACACTTTGACATGGTAATCGTCTTTGTGTACCTAGTGGAGATATCAGACGGAAGATTATGTCAGAGGCTCACAGTTCTCAGTATTCCATCCATCCTGGCAGTACTAAGATGTACCGTGATATCCGTCAGCACTTCTGGTGGAATGGCATGAAGCGGGAGATAGCTCGGTTTGTCTCTCGGTGTTTGGTTTGCCAACAAGTTAAAGCTGAACATCAGAGGCCCGCTGGACTTTTTCAGCCCTTGCCTATTCCAGAATAGAAATGGGAGCATATGACCATGGATTTTGTGACCGGATTACCTAGATCCCCAGCTGGTAGAGATGCTAACTGGGTTATAGTTGACCGGCTCACGAAGGCAGCTCACTTCCTCCCGTTCAGAGTTGGTCAGTCGACAGCTCAGCTAGCGGAGATGTATCTTAGGCAGATCGTCAGATTGCATGGAGTGCCAGTCAGCATCACCTCGGACAGAGATTCAAGATTCACATCGCACTTTTGGCGTAGCTTGCAAGAGAGTTTGGGAACTTGCCTCCAGTTCAGCTCAGTATATCACCCACAGACAGATGGTCAGTCGGAGCGCACAATCCAGACTCTTGAAGACATGTTGCGGTCCTGTACACTTGACTTCGGTGGTTCGTGGGAAGATCACCTGCACCTGGTGGAGTTCTCATACAATAACAGTTTCCAGGCCAGCATCCAGATGGCACCGTTCGAGGCACTGTATGGCAGGAAGTGCAGATCCCCACTAGCCTGGGATGATGTTAGAGAGGCAGATGCTCGGTCCAGAAATGATTGCCCAGACAGTTGAAGTGTCAGGAGGGTCAGAGATCACCTTCGAGTTACCCAAGATCGCCAGCGCCATTGGGCCGATTCTCATCGGCGTCCTCTCGAATTTTCTGTCGGTGACCATGTATTCCTAAGGATTTCGCCTAATCGTGGCGTCATTCATTTCGACGTACGGGACAAGCTTAGTCCTAGGTATATAGGACCGTTCGACATTCTGGAGCGAGTAGGAGATGTATCCTATCGTCTCGCTCTTCCGTCGTCGCTAAGCGAGGTGCATGACGTGTTCCATGTATCCCAATTACGACGATATATCTCAGACCTGAGCCACATCCTGGATCATTCGGAATTGGTTGTTGGTACCAACCTTTCGTATGAGGAGAGGCCCGTGTCTATACTGGACCGGAGAGAGAAGATCCTCAAGAACAAGACTATCAAGTTAGTCCGAGTTGCTTGGGGTCATCACTCTTTGGGTGAGTCAACGTGGGAGCTTGAGGATGATATCCGATCACGATATCCCGACTTGTTTGACTCGTGAGGTATAATGTCCTTCTTATGCCTCATGCCTTCGATTCCTTGCTTGCATGATTGATTACTTGATTGATTGTCTAGTATAGCTTGTCTGTGATTAGTGTAGCTTATTCTGTCTCTCTAGCCTCTTAATTAAATTCCGAGGACGGAATTTTTTTAAGGTGGGTAGAGTTGTAATGCCTGTGGTTCGTATTACGTATTTCTAGAATACGTGTACGTATTTTATCTTGTATTGCTTAATTCCTAGTTTAGCATTTCCTTCCTGGGCTTAGTTTATTCTTGGTTTGGGTTGGCTTGGTTCGGTTTAGGATTGCTCTTGGTTCATCATGAACCGAGGGGTGAACCCCTACCTACCACCACCACTACCATTTATTAACCCTTCTCCTTTCTCTCTCTTTATTTATCATCTTCTCCACCATTACTTCCTTACCTACCAGAGAGAGAAGAGAGAGGTCTAGGCAAGTGCAACTTGCTTCATGGAGGAACTCTGATTTTTATTACTTCATTCTCTTCCTTACTACATTCTAAAGCACTTTAGTACTTGGCATTTTTACTTTCCATGGCTAGATTCTTGTAGATCTAAGTTTACTTTATTTTCGGATTTTTTGGGTTTTGATCTACTTAATCTTGTTATTTTTGAGTTTTGAGAGTTCTATGTTGTAGAGAATCTCGTTCTATCCCATTTTGACCTATGGAAGTTCGGATTTGGGCTCCGGATGATGGAGTTATGGAGCTTGAGAACTTGGCTCTCATGGTGTTCTTCCTCTCAGAAATTTGGAGAAGATGAACTGTGCTTAGACTTGACTTGACTGCATGACAATTCATATGGCAAGTGATTCGGCCGTACGAGACTCTCAGCCGCATAGGCTGGATCTCCCTTCCTGAGCCGCATGGACTCATTCCCCATCGGCCGCATATCTGCCCATCTCCTTGAGCCGCATGAACTCTAGCACTTGCGGACCGCATAGGCCCTGATCTTCGAGCCGCATGAGCCCCCCACTTGAGTCGCAGCCGCATAGGCGCGTGACCCCGCTTCCGCATAAGTTCCGCCCCTACCTGAGCCGCATGGACTCGATTGATTGAGCTGCATGGACTCGATTGATTGAGCCGCATGGACTCGATTGACCTGAGCCGCATGGACTCAATTAATCAGGCCGCATGGGTCCAATTTATCCCAGCCGCATGGGTTTTGAATCCTGCGCTGTAGGGATTCGATTGATCTCAGCCGTATGGGGCCATGAACATCCTTCCAGCCGCATGCGCCCCCTTGTCTTGGCCGCATGGGACCCAGTGACCATGGCCGCATACGTTCTCCTAATTGGGCCGCATGAGTCTACCCTTTCCTGACCGCATATGCTTTAGCCGCATGGCTCTTCTATAGCCCTGAATATTGATATTTTATTAGATATTTGACGTCCATTTTATATCCTTACGCCTTTTGTCCTGAACTTGAAAATCATGAATTCATTTGATATGTTTGGAATTGATAATGGAGCATGACCTGATAGTGACCCGTAGTGGTGCACTTCTGACATAATAACCTGACATGACATGATGGTGGCCCGTCGTGGCGCACTCCTGACTAGTACACTTGATATGATAAACCTGACATGATTATCCTGAATAGCTGTTGCGACGGCTACTTGACATGATATGACTTGTATAATTAATCTGGACACCGTGGGCGATTGTGCTTGTACAAATAAACCAGTCTTGTCTTGCATCATGTCTAGGAGGGGACTCCTGAGTACCACGGTCAGGAGTACCTACTGAAACGGACTAAGGCTAATAACTAGATTAATATATTAGTCATGAAGAGATCTCCCTGCTACAGGCAATCCCGTTACCTGGGCACGCCTTGGGATCTGTAGCCTGCCGTCGAGTAGGGCACATTTCCAGCACACTGTCATGTGTTGCACCCTTCAAGCTACCTAAGGGTACATTCGTTTCCTGGACGATGTACCCACCTGAATTCAACTCTAATCTTTTAACCCGGGTAACCTGGATGGTCTGCAGGGCTTGTGGCTGTGGAGTAATCTCACTGCATCTTGTTAGTAACTAGGCCTGTGATAACCCTAGTTAGTTAAAGTATCAAGCCGTAATTCTTGCTTGGCCGTGAAATGATTGGATGGAGTCTAACCAAGTCTAGTCTTGTCTTGATCCTGTTACATATCCTGAATTTTTATATTATCTTGCCGATAAATGGTGGGAAACCAAGTTCCGTTCAGACGAAGGGTTACAACCCCGGTCCTTGTTTGGTTTACGGGTTGTAACCTGGTGATCTGAATAGTTCCATGGTTATCTCGTCGTATATCATCCTGATGTATTTACTTTAATTCTAGTTTTTTACCTTATTTTATACTCTTGTGCTGATTGCTGGTTTTAGTTCCTAAGTGAAGCTTCCTTTGTGGCACTTGCTCTTTCTGGGATCTGACCCAGCTGGTTTTGTATGGCCAGATTTCGGAGCAGCTCCAGAGGATCTACCGCTTTTCCAGCCCGATGGTGAACACCAGGCGTAACCAGGGCAACGAGTGGGTTATTTTGGCTCTCCCACTCTATTGTAAAAAATATTCTTTTGAGACGTTTAGCCGACAGCAACTGTTTAGCTCGATTGCACTTACTTATTGTCTGCCTACGGGCTGTAACATGATTGACAGATCCTAGGGTTGATCATGTATGACTAAACTCTTGCTAGTCCTAACATTTTGTAACGACTAGCTTCATGATCAGCTGAATATGTAATATTTGGGATGCCTTATTATTGTATATTTAATGATCATACATCTTGTAACATCTATTTACTTGCTTGTGATTGAGACACTAGGCTTGTTCATGACCATAGGAGACTGTTGGCTTGTAGTAAACCCTCATGTATCTAGACAGCCGTGACCGTATAGCGAGATGGATTCCATTTCATATACGTAGCTGGCTATGTCTGCCCCCCTCTCCAGTATTCTGGTTCTGGGGCGTGACAGGATTGTAGAATTTGCCTACAATCTTGTTGGAAATGTTTGGGGAGTGGACAACCCAAAGTAAATTTGAGGCTGTCCTAAGTAAAAAATGGGTCATCCTAAGTAAAATATTAAGTGTCTATAGAATTTTCCTTAATCATAACCATTTAACTTGGGGAAAAAAACTTTATTTAGTACTAAAAGTTAGAAATTTCACCGTGAAAGGTTTTGTTCAATTTTATTTTTTTACATATGTTTATTAATTCAAATTGTCCACTATATTTATATGGGTTTTTAGGTAGGTACACATAGAAATAATTAACGTGACTGTTGTTTGTTCTTTCAAGTAGTAAAAATTAAGAAAATATTGTTTGTTCTTCTCAAGTACTAAATAATTAAGAGATTATTATTTATTTTTTACAAATAGTATAAAATATGTGCAACGTACGTACATATATACTACTTTTAGTTTTTTTTTGAGCTAAACATAAACCATTCATTCATTAAAATCAGAATTACAACCAGATCCGTCACGAGTGATCAGATCAGAAATACAAGAAGGGGTGTTATCATGAACTTGCAGATAGTTCAAAGAGTTGTTGAACAAAGAGTAGGAGGTTAATTCATGAGCACAAACATTAAGATTCCTATGAATATAGGAAAAGGAAGCATCCTTGTTTAAGTGAAGGAAATTCTTAGCGTTTGCAATAGTGTGACGAGCGAGCCAAACATATGAGTCTTCCTGGTGAGTAATGGAGTCGATGATAATTTTGCAATCTCCTTCCACGGTGACAAACTTCAATTGTCTTCTCTCAATGATAACCATTGCCAAATGGATGCCGAGAGCTTCAGCTTCAGTTGGTGATCCGCCATCTTGACATTTTGAGAAAGCAGTGATGAAACAACCTTCAGAATCTCGTAATATGGCTGAAGCTACCATCTTGCCATCTAGATAAGCCCCATCAAAATTGATTTTCCACTTTCCTGGATCAGGTGGTTGCCAATTTACTTGAGGAGCCAATCTATTAGAGACCAAGAGTGTGGGAGATGTACTCGAACCGAACGCAGCTTCATGCTTCTCTGAAGGAGTTTTGCTTCATAGATGATTTTGGATGTAGACATCCTGACATTGTTGAAAATAAAGTTGTTCCTGGCCTTCCAGATGGACCACATTTGATATAACATCTTGATATACTATCTTTATCTCCAACTTGGAAAGAGCAGTCAGTAGTGAACACACAGTTGTGTGTGGTCGAATCAAACATGAGATTGTAGAATTGGCTTGCCAAGATTGACCTAAAATAGAACAATGTAAATAAGGTGGTCAGTGGTTTCTTCACGTACCTGACATATAGGGCATGTTGCAGCAATTTCAGAGATGCGTCGATTGATGTTTGATTTTGTGGGTAAGGAATTTGTCAGCACTCGCCATGCGAAGAGAAGAACACAAAGGTATATATGAGAAAGTCTTCAAAACTTCTTCCAATCTTTAAACACATTAGCAACATATGTAGGAAGATCATTGTGTAAATATTCATGAATAGCCCTGTATCCCGATTTCGTAGTATATTCACCATCCACTGTGTGTTTCCATATGAGCTTGTCTGTTGTACAATTACTGGATAGAGGAATATGAAGAATAGCCACAGCTTCATGAGGGGAAATAAGACATAGATGAGATGTTCCTTCCAAGTGTAGGAATCATAATTAATGAGATCACCAACGACTCTGAAGTCATTGTTTTCCTGATGATAGCCAACCACTCTGTTATTGGGTAGACCTGGAACCCAGGTATCAAGCCAATACTGATATTTGCTCCATTTCCAACCGACCAAATAACATTCCCATGTAGGAATTCCCTACGTTTCAAAATACTTGTCCATATGCAAGATGAGGAAGAAGAAGGATTAACGGTCCAGAAGTTAGAGGAAGAAAGGTATTTGCTATGAAGAAGAGGTGCCCATATTGAATTAGGATCAGTGATAAACCTCCACACTAATTTCATTATTAGAGACAAATTAGTAATGTAAGGATCTCTAATGCCCAAACCGCCTTGAAACTTTGGTTTTGTAAATAAGGACCAAGGAGTGAAATGGATCTTCCGGTTAGAGTATCAGTCCCCCACCAAAAGTCTCTTTGATGCTTTGCTAATGAGTTTGTGACAGATTTTGGAATGGAATAGGAAGAAAAGTGGTATGTGGGAAGGGATGAAAGGGTAGATTTTATGAGAGTAGTGCGAGCAGCGTGTGATAGGCAGCCTCGTTTCCAACCACTGAGTTTTTGTAGACTGGTATTGAGAAGATCAGCATATGTACCAGTTCGATACTTAGATTGAAGAATTTTATAACCCAGATAGCTGTCCCAAGGATCCATAGACTTAACACCAAAGAGGTTAATGAAGAGATTACGCATATATGGATCAATCTTCTTTGATAGGTACAAGGATGATTTGTCGAAATTAATACGTTGCCCAGACCAAAGTTCAAAAGATTTGAGAATGATTTTTGCTTGGGAAATGTTATGAAGAGAACAAGAACCAAATAGTAGTAAATCATCAGCAAAAGCCAAATGAGAGAATGATATAGGACAACGATTCAACCTGATACTTTCGTATAGCATGTTCCTCTCCATAATAAGAATTAGAGTGGACAGAATTTCCATACTCATAATGAATAAATATGGTGATAAAGGACATCCCTGACGGATGCCACATGATGGTTTGAAGCCAGTAGTTGGGACACCATTGACAAGAACAGAAAATGAAACTGAGAAAATGCATTCCATGATGATATCATGAGATTTTCCTACAATTCCAAATCCAGTCATTGCCTGACTGATAATACCCCATTGTAACCTATCATATGCCTTAGACATATCCAGTTTAAGTGCAAAAGAACCTTTGTTGGGAATGGATTTCGAAATTGAATGAAGGATTTCATGAGCTAATATTACATTGTCTCCAATGTATCTACCAGGGACAAAAGCGTTTTGTAGGGGATTGATGATATGATGCAGGTGTTGTCGAAGGCGATTAGCAATGATCTTAGTAATGACTTTGTACAAGACATTACATAATGCTATTGGTCGAAATTCAGAAGGAGAAGTAGGGTGTTTTGTTTTGGGAATCAATGCAATATAGGTATGGTTTAGATGAACTGGCATACAACCCGATATGAAAAAATTCTGAATAAGATGAGTTACCTCATAACCAACGATATCCCAATGTTTTTGATAGAATGCAGCAGGAAACCCATCTGGACCCGGGGATTTATATGGACTCATATGTTTGATGACAGTAAGAATTTCTTCGATAGAGGGAACAGAATGGAGACCTTCAGTATCATTAGCTTCCAGGCACGTGAGTTCATGAATAATGTGGTCAGGAACTGGATGATATATTGTTGAGTGAAATCGGTCTCGGAAATGAGCTTCAAAGGCTAGAGAGATATCCATCTGAGATGTAAGCATAGTTCCGTTATCAGCTTTAATCATCTGAATAATATTTCTCTGTTTCCGAATCGTAGCAGACAAATGGAAGAACTTTGTATTTTTATCCCCTTCACGAAGCCAGGACACATTTGATCGTTGCTTCCAATACAGATCCTTTTGGAATAACAGCTTGTTCAACCAAATCTGAAGGTTCTTTTCTTCTGTATATAAATCATCAGTAGGAGGTAGACTCTGAATAGAGAGGAGCCTCTCCTGGCAATGTTTGATTTCCATATCAATATTTCGTAGACGAGTTTTTCCCCACATATGTAATTTTGGCAGTAAACTCTTAAGTTTAGGCAAGAACTCTTGATGATGAATATTCTTCCACATATCATGAAGAGTTTCATGAAAATCTGGTTCTTGATTCCAGGCAGCCTCATATCGAATAATAGGTCTGTATTTAACCAATGAAACATTCAACTTTAATAAAATTGGGTTGTGATCACTGTTCAGACAGGGGAGGTGAAGCACCCGAGCATTAGGATATAAAGAAAACCATTTAGTATCCACCATAGCTCGATCTAATCTTTCAGCTATATTACATCTAGGAATTCGATGATTACTCCATGTGAATGCAGGGCCTGAATAGTTTATATCCATTGCACCAACATTATGAAACCAATGGATAAAAAACTTATGAACATGATAATTGAAAGAGTTCCCCCCACGTTTTTCTGTTGGATGTAGAATAGAGTTACAATCACCAATGCATAACCAAGGTACAGTAGATGATCTGATCAATGTTTCCAAAAGATTCCAGAAGTGAGATCGGTTTGCCACCATTGGTGGTCCATATATGAAAAAGGAATGCCACATTTGAGTACTTTCGATAGGATGAACTGAAGCGTGAATATAGTTGACTGAGGAAGAGAGAATAACAATGTTGATATCTGCTTTCCAACAGAGTAGGTGGCCACCCGACATTCCACAAGATGATAGAGCAAAGCAATGAGGGAATCCAAGTTTGTTTGCTATAGAGGAAGCCACATTTGACGAGCATCTAGTTTCCGATAGGAAAATGATTCTAGGATTAGATGCCCGGAGAAATGAAGTAATTGTACGAATCGTCGGGTCATTTCTCAAACCCCGACAATTCCAGGAGAAGATTATGGATTCGGAGGCTGTTGTAGGCCAGCCGCGCCTTCATAATCAATGTTTTCAACCATTAACCTCTTGTGTGATATGAACAGAGGAGAGATGACATCGCCTTCAACTGTGGTTTCATGCATTCTTTTTGTGTTGTTTCTGGATGTTGGCAAGGTAAGCATAGGAACAGAGTGATGCATTAAAGCCTGTGGTTTTCCACCAATGTCGACTACATGCTCCTTTAAATTTGGTGTAAGTGATGACAGTAGGGAGGTGAAAGTTTGGGATATGGAAGGTGAAGGTATAGGATAGGAAAAACTTTTGGGAATAAGTGGAGATTTAATAGAATGGCAATACAATGAACTGGAAGGAAGAATGGAAGTAGATGATGGGATGAATTTAGAATTAGTATCAGAGATTGTGTTTGTGACATCTGATAATACTGATGTAGAAGAATGATTCGGAGGAGATTTTTGGGAAAAGGAGTTTAGGACTTCAGTAGGATTTGTAGTGAGGTTATTGATAGCAATCGATGCTTGAGGTGGTATTTGAGGTATGGGATCATAGCTGCATCCATCACTAACAGAGATATGATTGGTAGGTAATGGAGTTGAAAAATAGGGATACTAGGAGAAATGTTAGTGTCTTCTGGATGATCACTAACAGAGATTGTATTGGTAGCAGATGATTTGGTAGTTGATGGGGATGTGGTAAAGGATAACTGATTTGTAGTGGGGATTGAGGTATCCGGATTTAAAGGAGAAGGTGGAAATGGTAAAAGTGGTGATGCAGATTTTGTGGTTGATGGAACAGTAATAACTGTCATCGGAGCACTGGTAGGCGAAGGATTATCCGATTGTGAGTTCACTGGAGAAGGAGTACTAACAGGCTTTCTGGATTTGGAAAATTTTCCAGCATAATTGACACAAATTGAATGATCTAATCTCCTGTCAAGTAATTCCATAATCTGCTTTTTTTGATCACATGTCCAAGATTCATTGATTGATGATTTGAACTCATTGTGGGTAGGACAATGAGCAACACCATGGCCAAGACGTCCACAGAATTGACAAAATTTTGTAAGACGTTCATACCTCAGTTTGACGATGCAATAAGCATTGTTACCCATGGATACCCGAAGCTGTCGATGGAGTGGATCAGCAACATTGATTTGCACTCTGGCTCTAGCAAATAAACTCCAATTTGACGCTTCATGTAATGAGATAGGCTTCACCGTTCCAACCCTTGCCGCCAGAGTCGTAATGAAATCAATAGTTAATAAATTAACTGGCAATCCATGGAACTGAATCCAGAAGGCAGTGCTTGTGAAGGAGTATTCACAAGGAAGCTTGTTTGGGAGACATCTCTCGATAAGAAGCAGGTGTTTATTAAACTTCCATGGACCACCATCCATGACAAATTCAAGATCATCGAGGCTATCAAACTTTGCGGAGAATGAACCTTCAAAATACTCAGAAACTTTAACAGAGTTGGAGCGTTTCCACATCTTCGAAATTGTAGCAATTACAATATGTGGGGGATAATGTTTCCTGGACAGGATTTTGAAGAATAGGAATTTTTGCCATTCCGCTTGTGGATTTGATATGGAATTTGTGGTGGAGTCAAGGCTAAATGAGGTTGTAGAAGATAAGAGATTGCCAAGTTTTTCTAATACATCAGAAAAAGTAATGGACAGATGATCGTCCATAGCCGAGGAGTATATTAAGGAAAACAGAGGTGGTTACTGGAATGATGGAAGCGGAGAAGGGCAAGAAGAAAGTAGAGGAAGAAGGGGAAGATGGAGGGGGAAGGAAGGAAAGAGGAAGAAGGAGGGGGAAGGAGGGGAAGATGGGGAAGTTATAACAGGAAGAATATCCAGAAGAGGAAATGAAAAATCGCCATTAGAGGAGAATGGCGAGGCTGACTTTTTATACTAGTTAATATTAGTATAATATTAGTGGAACAGGTGAGTAATATTTGCGTGTCGAATGAGTGAGGGTAGTTAAATTATGAATTTTCTTAATTTTAGAAATCTAAGTACAATTCCTTATCACTATTGACAACCAAGTTCATGCTTGTTATTAAAAAATAGTTAAATATAATTTTATGACAAAATGTATGAAAGATAAATTTCAAAATTATTGTATAGCAACCTTGTGTGTTACCTCGGAGTGGTGGTCCATAGTCCTAGCACTTGTAACAAAGTATAGTAGACATGGGTTCGCGGTCCATGCATATTAATTAGGATCACCTGTCATACATAGGAGTATCAAAATTTTGATATCTACTGTATCAAAGTTTTTCTCGTGCTAGGAATGTGGACCACCATTTCGAGGTAACACACAAAGTTACTATACAATAATTTTGAACATTATCTTTATGGTCAAGACCTGACAGCTGGAGTGATTGGAGTGTGGAGACATAAGATCCAAATGGGTCATGTTTGAATTACGGTGGGAGTGACCATGAATATATTATCTGCGTGGGAGCTAGGACCGTGTGGATTCTTAAGGAAAGCTATTATGCTAGCAGAAATTACCATTTTCTCCAATTGGTCACCACTTTTGGTAGGCTAATTATAAGGGCACATGTTTTTTTTTGCTCGGGGCTAGCCAGGATTAGGGCTAGCCAGACTTTGAGGAACTTTTACTCGGGCTGTCCAAATTTTTCATTCAGGGGGCTGTCCAAACCCCACAGCCCCCCCAAACCCGAAAAATCACTCTCATTTCAAATTTTCACTCTCTCTCTTCACAAACCCTAGCTTTCTTCTTCTTCTTCTTCTATCCATCTTCTTCTTCTCCACCATTTTCATTCTCACATCTCCATCAAAATCCTAGTTTTTTTCTCATCATCATCATCTTCTTCTTCTCCACCATTTCCATCATCACCATCTCCATCAAAACCCTAGTTTCTTTCTCTTTTCCAATTTCGATGGCACCAAAAAAATTAAATAAACCCTAAAATGCATGAAAATAAAGGTTAAATACTTCTTTCCTCACAAAGAATGCATGGAAATAAATCCTAAAATGCATATTTCACTCTATTATCAAGATTGAAATAAACCCTAACATGTTTTTTTTTTATTCGGGAATTTCGACTTTAGGACTGCCAGAAATTGTGGCAGTCCTGAAAGGAACTTGCTGTACAGCAAGTATCTTTCAGGACTGTCTCAATTTCTGGCAGTCCTCAATATGTTTAGGACTTTCAGAAATTGTGGCAGTCCTGCTGTAGAGCATGTCCCTTTCAGGACTGCCACAATTCCTGGCAGTCCTCATTACTTCTAGGACTGCCAGAAATTGTGGCAGTCCTGTTGTACATCGAGTCTATTTCAAGACTGCCACAATTCCTGGCAGTGCTCATTACTTCTAGGACTGCCAGCAATTGTGGCAGTCCTGTTGTACATCGAGACTATTTCAAGACTGCCACAATTTCTGGCAGTCCTCAATACTTCTAGGACTGTCAGAAATTGTGGCAGTCCTGATATGAACCCAATTATTCTACAACTATGATTTCTTCCATAGTTTTCTTCTACAACTAGGATTTCATGCATAATTCTTCTATTAATAAAGAAAAATTGGTTAATAGACTAATAGATTAATAGATTTGATAGATTTGATAGATTTGATAACCCAATTTCTTCTACAACTAGGGTTTCATCCATAATGCCCAAACAAGAAGAAGAAAAATAAAGTAGGGTTTGGAGAAAGAGATCTGAGAAATTAGAAGAGAGCAAAAAATCAAAATAAACTAGGTTTGCAAAAATTGATGTTCTTGTTCTTGTTTTTTTTTCTTTTTTTTTCTTCTTGTTGTTCTTCTTCTTCTTGTGAGGAATGGAGAGTGAGAAAAGAAACAAAAATTATAACACTTATCTTTTATACCTACCACTTGGATAGCCCTGAGTAATTTTTTCAGTGGCAAACTTGTAAATAATGAAAAACTAACACTTGAACAGCCCTGAGTAAAATGTGATGTGCCCTTATAATTTATCTTTTGGTAAGGCTTACTGTCTGGGAGGATATAACATATGAGATTGAGAAGGATGTAGTAGATGTAGATAATAGTCCAAAGTTGGGGTTGATGAGGCTGTGTTGGAAGGGGACGAGCAGGGGAAGACCAACCATTAACCAGGGTCGAGTCTTAGTTCGAGTTCATCTATAATGCTGAACGAAAGCAAATGCCTAAACATAATAAAGTGAAAAGAAGTAATGATGTACGAGTAGTGGTGTTGCGCACGAAATGATTGAATAAACATCTATGTACATGAGGTAGTGTGTATGTTGATGTCAAATTTCCTTCCCTTCCGCACTATCGGATCGGAAGGACCTCGCGCGTCCCTCGCGCGTCCGCTCGATTCAGCGATCAAGAACACACACACACACACACACACACACACACATATATATATATATATATATATATATATATATATATATATATATATATATAAAGGGGTTTGGGTTTCAAAATAGTTCAATATTGAGCCGTCTAAGCCGTATCTCTCTCTCTCTCTCTCTCTCTCTCTCTCTCTTCTCTATATATATATATATATATATATATATATATATATATAAAGGGGCTTGGGCTTCAAAAAAGTTCAATATTGAGCCGTCTAAGTCGTATGTATCTCTCTTTCTCTCTCTCTCTCTCTCTCTCTCTCTCTCTATATATATATATATATATATATATATATATATTTTTTTTTTTTTTTTTTTTTTTTTTTTTTTTTTTTTTTTTTGAAGCAATGGGTAATTGTGGCGAACTCGTCTCCACTAGGGCTCGAAATCCTGACTACTTGGGCCGCATGTATCTATCTTAACCACTAGGCTAGAGGTCATTTGCTATATATATATTTGCAGATGGCCTCTAGCCTAGTGGTTAAGGGAGATGCATGCGGTCCGAGTGGTCAGGAGTTCGAATCCCAGTGGAAGCGATTCCAGAAGAAATAATTTACCTGGTTCCAATATATATATATATATATATATATATATATATATATATATATATATATATATATATATATATATATATATATATATATTCAACATGAAAAATCGAACTCAATCAAAAAGAAAAATATCTTCCATCTTAACCACACGAGGTAGAAGATATATTTGACTATAATTGAATAATATTCTTATTATACGTTATTATATGTATAAAACATGTACATTTACTAGTGTATATAATCATCTTAGCACATTGTTGATGTGGCAAGTATTCTTCCCTAGAGACTTGTGTTCGAGTCGCACGGGGAGCAATTTGCTCTCCATTTAATAATAAATGTTGAGTTTTAAATTACATAATGTTAACAATTTGCATATAAAAATTGTAAAAAATTTAACTATTTTTTGGTACATGCAAAACAACAAACATGTGATAAAGTTACAAAAGATACTATTTGAGTTAAAATTTTGTAGAAAAATAAACTTCCTAGGTATATAGATTTAAACTAATTTATGGACTTAGGGTTCAAGCAAATGAATAAGTGAATAAGAAAGTCATCAACAATGAAGACTATTAAGAGGACATTTTCGTTGAACAACCAAAAATATAGTCCATGTAGGCAAACTTAAAGGGACTTTGAATCCCTAATAACGAAAATGGGTTCCATAATGAAAAAATGTCGACATCGGGTGATGGAGAACCACTTGAAATGTTCAGTTATTTTAGATTCTTTATTTTGTTTGTTAGGATAAATCAAAATAAAGAGAATTTTATCTCTTCAGTTGGTTGGGATTGGTTAAAGATTGGACTTATCTCATGGATAAGAACTTAAAGATTTAATTTATCTTATTTTGATTGTTTTGTAGCTTATAAATAGCTTGTAATTCATAAGTGATGGAATCGAAGAATTGAGAATGAGAAATCTATTTTGAGTTTATATGTTGCGAAACCTTAAAGTGGATCTCTCTACCTTAGTTGCTTCTCCACTTTCGACGTTGACATTTTCAACGTAGCTTCTCCGCTTTCGATGCTTCCGATCTCCAACATTGCTTCTCCGTTTTCAACATTGACGTCTTCAACGTTAATCATAATTATTATTTTCCATTTCTATTGTAATTTTTGTGATAAATTTATAATAGTTGTTCACTTTTCAATTAAAGATTCCGCACCTAAATTTTTTTAAATTTCTAATTTTATACTAATAATTTAGTTTTGGGTTGCCGTCCCGCGTCATCGGGGTTGACAATAAGTGGTCATGCATAAATGGTTTTCCAGTTAGATTTTTTTCAAAATCGATGTGAGTCAAAATCATAATTTTAGAGATCCAAATTTTAATTCTAACTATTATATGGACCCTACAGTTAATTATCCCAACATATTAATATAAAAGTTGACTGGTCCAGTGTATTTAAATAAAATATCACCAAAAAAAATGGTAAATGGAAAAAATAAATATATACACGAATCAACAGTTCATCATTCCATTAAAAACGAAAAAGAAAAAAAAATTGCTATATAAGAATGTCCCATGACTCTGCTCATAGCTCCAAATTTCTCAGATCTACAACCATCGTACAATGTCTGCACCAAAACCCACTCCCAAACTACTACTACTCTTCTTCCTCCTCCTCCTCTCCAACCCACTCATCATCTCCGCCACCGACGACGACGACGATCTCGAAGAGCTCCTCGCCATCGACGCCGAGGAGGAAGAGAGGATCACTCCCGCCGCGTCCCACGCCGACGCCGTCAGCAGAGCGCAGACTATCGTCCTCGAGCTGACCAATGAGAACGCCCAGAAGGCGGTCGCCGACAACGCGGCGCTGATGGTGCTGGGCTACGCACCGTGGTGCGCGCGGAGCGCCGAGCTGATGCCGCGGTTCGCGGAGGCCGCGGCGGCGCTGAGGGGGATCGGGAGCCCGGTCGTCGCGGCGAAGCTGGACGCCGACCGGCACGGGAGGGCGGCCGGGGCGCTGGGGATCAGGGGGTTCCCTACGCTGCTATTGTTCGTCAACGGGAGCGCGAGGACCTACTCTGGCGGATTCACGGGGTTAGATCCTCTTCCTTTCTCTTCACTTCAGTGTCTTGTTACTCTTGATATAATTAGATTTAGACGCAGTGGATTTGGACAAGTCAGTCGTACTGGAAACGCTACAAGCACTCCAAGATACATTAGGACACGCCAACATAGGTGTTGTGTCCGTGTCATCTTGTACTTATTGTGTCATTTTCTGTCGTATGCATGTCCCTGCAATATAGCTCATAACCTGAAGCTGACGCAAACGGGTCCAAAATGGACTAAACCTTAGCTTAAGTAGGTTATTTATTATAGATAGGTAGGACTACATAGAAGACAATTTGATTTGAATTAAAGAGTATCTTTTCTATTTCTCCTTTGGTGAGGATCACGTATCAGGTCATTGGTTCAGTGATTGGCGTTTCCATGTTGTGTTAGGTGGTATTAGAGCCTCAACGTGTCGCGAGGTATGTCTGGAACCATCCACGGTGGTCAACATCTTTCTAGTGAAGAGCAAGAGGATGAAGGCCTCTTTGCGACAACCCGTCGCATCGAAGTCTCTTTGCGGGAAATGAATCTACGCGTCCAACGAGTTGAGCGCGCAATAGACTTGTAGGATTGTCGAGGAAATCGATTGGATATAAAATAAATGGCGTTATGAGTGAGCAACACCCGTGACCTCATGGTAGATGTGACACGTAGGCACGAGGTAATTGTCCACAAAGGACTCGTATGGATTTATCTAGCGCGAGCAAAGAGGGGTACGACAATCTCATCATGAGGGGTCGTGTTGATGATCATGACGGTGACATACCGAGTAATCGATGGTGCTACAACAATTGGGACGGTGTTGTCAGACGCGGGTCGTTATTATGGCTATGAGAGGAACAACTTTCGCGACGATTGGCACGTCGGAGGTCAGTCCGACGATAGTTACGCTTATCAACGTTACAGTCGTAGGAAGAAATCCGAAAAGAAAGAGGCATCCTATGACGCGGCAGGAAGATCGTGGTAACACTCAGACACGATGATTCTTCGCATTATTCCAAACCGTTGTACTATCAACGACAGAAATTTGGGATCGTGATCGACAACGACAGAAAAAACCTCATCAGCCAATAGTAGGTCGAAGATACATGGTTAGCATTAGAGAAGCATCCGAATCCGTACTCCATCAGAGTGCTTCAGAAAGTGTCGAGCGTCAGGACAACCGAGCGTCGTAAAGTCCTTTTCTCTATCATAGCCTATAGAGACAAGATCTACTGCGATATGATGAATGGACTCGACGTCTGCCATATGCTGCTAGGAAGGCCGTAACAATTTGATGTTGGCATGAAGTATGGCGGGTGCAACAACATGTATCCGATGGTAAAGGACATGGTGAAGTACAAACTTATGTCTTTGTAGAAAAGTATATGAATCGAATCTTTACCAGAGAAGGGAAATACTTGTCCGTCATTGGCGGTCTCTGCTAAGAAAACAGAAGACGATTTCAAGGAGGCCTAAGGAGTGCATGACTTGGTAGTGAAAGGAAGCATAAAGACCGAAGAGTCAACAAAAGGAGTTATTCCAGCAGATGCACGATCAATTCTCGACGAGTATCGTGGTATTCTTTCGGAGGAGTTTCATGGAGGACTACCAACCATGTGCGATATCCAGAAAAATATCGATCTTGTTTTCTGGACGAGTTTGCCAAGACTTGCCACTTTATTGCATGAGTCAACTAAAGAACGAGATTTTTCGATGAGAAGGTGAATGACTTGATGCGGAAGAACTCATGATCGAGTTCTCTACAAGAGAAGGAAAACAATAGGGAGAGCATAAGCCTATGCGCGGTACCTACGCTATTCACACGAAAGAATGACAACTGGCAGATGTGTGTAGATAACTGTGGGATTAACAAAATTACAGTTGGCTACAAGTTCTCGGTAGCACGATCAACTAAGTGGGGTCAAAATCTTTTCAAAGATTGATCTTCGAAGCGGCTACCACCAAATATCCATCCGACCGGGGAATGAATGAAAGACAACGTTTAGGATGCAAGATGGACTATTTGAGTGGTTGGTCATGTTGTATGGACTGTCCGACGCACTTATTAGGCATGCTTTGTTGCCAACTACGCTTAGTCAAGAGGTGGTCGGGTTGGAGTACATTAAGGAGTTTTACACCGAAGGTGAAGATATTGCGGACATATAGGATCAACTTTGTCAAGAACATGCTGTCGACAAGTACTACATTCATCATGGATTTTTGATGAAAGGGTATCAACTTTGCATCTCTCGTACATCTTTGTGGGAGAAGCCGAAGTAGTGGAACACCTTGGCACAAGCAGAATTTGTGTTAAACCGCATTATTAATTCATCTACATGGAGTCTTCATTTACTATTGTACATTTCAAACCACTTGATCACGTTTTGGATTTGTGTATTTTGTCAAAGGGGTCAGAGAAGAGTACACGAGAAGGTTCGGGAGCGATTGCAGAAGGCTAGTGTGAGATATGCAAGTTGCTAGAGGAGTTCCCTTACCAGTGCCCTACGCGCAAGGTTTTCAACATTGGTGATGATGTCATGTTGTGCTTTCAGAAGGAGATTACATCAACTGGGCATTACAAAAACTTCAACCGAGATAATTGGTGTTGTTCAAAGTGCGGAAGAAAATAAAGTTTAGTTGGAAAGAAGATGCATCAACGAGCTTTCTAGTCACTGACGACGAGACACTTCATCCAGACGGCGAGTCGAGTTCCCTACAAGAGGAGGGGTTTGACGCGGACGAAAACGGGTCGAAAACGGACTAAACCGGCATGAGACCTATTTTGGGCGGATTTTGACCAAATCTTTTATATTTATTTTATATTTATCTTTTAGTTGCTTTCCTAGTTTGATTAAGATTTGTTTGTTATGGCTTAACTAGGTTATTTATTATAAATATGACTATGTAGATGAGAATAAATAAGTTGGTTGTATTATTTTGAGTTCATCAATAGGAATTATTTCTCTTTTCTAATTCTCCTTGGTGAGGTTGAGGTTTCAAGTTTCAACTTAGTATCGGGTCGTTGGTTCAACGATTGACTGTTCTGTGTTGTGTTATAACCATTATCCATCTTTTCCAACATCACATTTTCGTATAACTTTCTCCTGGCATTTCTTGAAACAAATCAGCTTAATGTTCTAAAAATTTCATTTTGAAATTTTCATATAATACTAGTTGGGGTGCTTATGCAACTATATTATCAATCATTTTCAGGCATAAAATGAATACAATTTGTTATAAGTCATTCTTGTTAAAACATTGTTCTATCCCCAGCTCTATTTGCATCTCCTATGGTCTATTGTAATATTTTTATCTACAGGTATCTCAATGCCATTACAATGTTTCTCTTGTCTAGTATACCAATTACCAAAGTTACTATCCTATATATATATATATATATATATATATATATATATATATATATATATATATATTTGCCTACCCACCTTTAAACAAATTAAATGAATCCTTCTTGTCATATTAACCCTGTCCGTTTTTGCTCTCGGGTTCCTATATTTCAAGGAGTTGATCTAATCTTATTCTCATGCACTAGTTCTGTGGTTCATGACTTCCTAAAGCCTACCAACTCTAGCTTCTTAACTCCACATTCAGGATTAGGATGCCATGTGTTGTGTCACTTCTATGGTATGCCCTACCGAACCCTTACTCTCTTGATGGTGATACTAATCTGTTACTTATGTATGATGCTCTCTGAAGGCACACTTGAAACTTTACCTATGTACTATGGTGGTATCAAACAATCATTGTTATCGAGAGACTCCCAGCATGCATTATGTAAAGTATTCAGTTCATTATGATCTGGAAAATTTCTAAATTACATGTCAACTTACTGAGACAACCATTTTCATTATCCAGTTTTGGCTTTCATCTTGCTAACTTATATGTTTTGAAGATTATTCACCAGGTTGCTAGTTTACATGTCAGCTCATTAATTTGATGATGGTTGGGGGTCAAACTTCTAAGGTCTTGAACTGGATTAGATCTTTGCATTATGATGTTGAGAGGCACAGGGAGGAGGGGAACCCGTTACGGGTTAGGAAGAGAGCACAAGTCGGTGCAGTTTCTGTGTCACAGTGTCCATATCACGTCTTGCCTTATTCATGTGATTTTGTAACTTTATTTTTTATTAAGACTTGTAAGAAGTAGTACTATGGCAAGGTTTCTCTCTTGCTCATAGCTATTAGGTTTTATCTCAGGTTGGCAGCAGGTCATAAAAACTGTTTTTAATGGAGCCCCCCCCCCCCCCCAAAAAAAAAAAAAAAAAAAAAGAAAAAGAAAGAAAAAAAAAAAAAACAACCCAACCACCACCACCACCACCCAAAAAAAGACAAAGCAACAACAACAACACACACACAATCAAGGCTGGCATGATGATGAGTAAGATGGTCTGCTTTTGTTTTTGGGATAACAATGTCTTCTTTCATAGAGCTTATAATGATCGTAAATTGCATACTTGGTGCGGATATCACATGTTTGATGTTTTAGACTGTTATTTTTGAACTTTCTTAGCTACTTATACTTGATTTTCTTTTATTATAATATATAAAGATGTTGATAAATTAAAATTTAAGAGAATTTATATGTTTGAGCTATTGAATGTTTTAATACACTTTTCTGGTTCTGGAATGTAAATTAATCTTGGAACTTGCCTTTTTTATTGTTTTTGTTTGTGATTAGGGATGAACTTGCCTTTTTTATTGTTTTTGTTTGTGATTAGGGATGAAATAGTGATCTGGGCAAGAAAGAAAACCGGGGATTCAGTTATGAGATTGTCTTCGAAATCTGCTGCAGAAGAGTTTCTCAAACGGCACCAAATATATATCGTAGGCCTTTTTGAGAAGTACGAGGTATGATGAAAAATTCCACGTTTGCCATATAGAATGTCGTATACTAACGGACACTTTGTTTCGCTCAAGTGAGAAGAAGTTTCAAAAGTGTACTTCAAAGAAGTGCACTTATTGGCAAGGTTGTTGGTCGGAGCATTTGTCTCCTTTTAAGTGCAAATCATAGCACTTTCGTGTTTGTTTCAAGGGTGAAAATGGGGGCATGGAAGTCATGCAAATCAATAAAAAGAGGAATTGGACAAATTAACAGCCTCAATAAAAACATATTTAGGAGCTTTTTGCACTTTGTAGATCAATAGATGCACCGTTAAGGGGGAGGGGAGGGGACATTGGTGGGACCATGGAAGAACCGACCCAAATGCCCAATGTTGAGGAAATGGGTAAAGAAACGGAAGGAAGAGCGTACCAGCGTATCCATGTTCTTGTCCAGTGAACCAAGCACACCATAAGCAAATTTTGCATGTTCCATATATGTGAATATATACTTCCATTCTATGTGCTTTGCTAAGTTTGTTTATGTAATTTTTTTTTTGCAGGGAACTGAGTATGAAGAATTTATTAAAGCATCAAGTGCTGATAATGAAATCCAGTTTGTTGAAGTTAATGATATTAGTATTGCTGAAATTCTTTTTCCAGATATTGGATCAGTAAAGCAATTTCTTGGCCTTGTTAAAAGTGAACCTGAGAGGTTCGAAAGATACGGTATGTCTGCATTATTTTTCTTCATTTTTTTACCAACTAATTGTCATCTTATTTTCCAGTGAAACTAGTATTAGTTTTGCAAGCTCAGTTTGTGGCAACATTTTATATTTTTACTGTGCACATAAGTAGCTAACAGAAGTACATTTTGCGTATTTATGTATATATATGATTGTAAGCCGATATTGTTACTGAGTGCTTTCATTCACGTATACATTGTTTGATGATAACTTCATGGTAGCAATGTAATTCAATAGTGCACTGACATGTAGGAGCATATGAGCTAAGTGAGGGCTCAAAAAAGCAAAAAGCAAAGGATGCCAAAAGACTATACTAAGGGCCAGTTTTTGCAGTTATTTTCATCCGAGGCTCCATTTGATAACGAATGCAAGAGGCATGCCAAACACCTTCCATTCCAGATGGGCATTTTTTTCAAATGTGCCATTCATTTCGGGGTTCAAATGGGCATTCCCGGAACGCTAGCCCAATGAGCATCCTGGAAATGGGCGTTCAAGACCAATTAGAAAGACTAGAATAGAGGTGTTAAGCGTAGGGCCATTTTATAGGTTTCCATCCTTTGTTCCTTAGTCTGTTCTTCTTTTGGTCTCACATTGGCTAGGATAGCTAGCCAGCCTACGATGTTATTCTCCCTATAAATTGTGGGCCTTGAGCCTAAGGAATGTACCCCAATTTTTTTTCAAAATGCAGCCTCTAACATGGTATGAGATCTAGACTCTTGAGTCCCAACCCTAGTCATCTTGTTCCCGTTTCCTCTTTACAAAAAACCCCTGATCCCTCTGGCCTATCTCCCATTTCTAGCTGCCTTCATCACCATCTCACTCATCTTAAAAATCTCTCCATTCCCTACCACAATTACAACCCACCACCCCAACAAGGCTTCACTCCTTTTCTTTTTTCTAAACCTACAATTTGCTACCCACAACTGCGGAGATGGAAAAAAGAAAACCATCTCCACCATCCATCCATCGACCTCCGAACCCCTAGCTCGACCGACTCGAGCCCAGCCCGACTATTCGTCGCTGTCGTCCGCAGCAATACATTCTGCCGCTTTGACCTATGCAGTTTCACCTTTTGCCTCAATGCTGCCCGCCTTAGTCTTCCTTGACTCATGGCCTCAACATCTGTGTCTCCTCGTCAGCGACTCAGGCGTCATCGATCTCCCGTGCTTCCTCCTTCTAGTTGCACGCCCGCTCTCGTAGGAGCGATCGTCCTCGCTAAGGCGTGATACCGCACGGGCCTAGGTTGCGCCCGTGCAAGGCCAAGTCCAGAAACGGCCGATTTGAGCTAGGCCACAGAGTCGCACAGAGTGTCCCCATTACAGCGGAAAGTAAATGAACACAAATTGAAGCGAATTCAAACTCTTTATTGATATTCAAGAAGTTTACAAGTGGCGCTAGGCCGAGTTTACAAATCTCTCAGGCTCTCTCTTCTCTCTCTGAAACATAAAAGGCGTGCCAAGTGGCTTACAACATGGAATGATTCATGGCGAAGTTTCGATACATTATGTCCTGTATATGGTGCTCTAGCTCCTTGCAACGCTCCAAGGCTCCAGAGATAGCTCCGCGTCTTAGCACGTTCGAGGGAAGCTCCGCACCCGATGACGTCTCCTGCATCCTGCAAGCAGACTGTGGGGTTATCAGTACATTGTTATGCACTGGTGAGGAGGCTAGCTCGCCCACAATACTATCATTACCAAACGCGTTCCATTTACTTTTGTGCACCGTCTATCATTCATTGTCTTTCTAATCTTGCCTTAGGATCAGTTTCATGGCATATTTCGTAACCTATCTCGTGTTGCCGAATTCAAGTGTCTGCATGGAAATGCATGCACGACTTACCCATACTTACCGTCCGGCCTTCCCTGTCCAAAGTAAACCAAGTTAGTTAACAATTCACATGTAGTAACTTAACGTGATTTATGTAAACGTTCAATGTTAAGGGCGTGTCCCTGCCTCAGGTTGTAGCACGTCGTAGGCACGTTCTCTAACTCATTTGCATAAAGTACTTATCAGTTGGTGTGTTCCGTTTCAAGCATGTTCAGAGTGTTACGTTTCAAGCATGTTCAGAGTGTTACATTTCAAGCATGTTCAGAGTGTTACATTTCAAGCATGTTCAGGAGGCACTTCATTTAGTTAACTTAGACTACTTGTTTCAATGCAAGGACTTGCACGTGGATTGCCACCAGCATAGCCCACTTAATCTACATGCACGGGTCGCTGGCATCACAAGCCATTTAGGACATATCACTTGGGTATTCTCACATATCGAAGCGTGATGGTTGGTACACCTTGATAGTCTTGAAATGCCTGGCCTTACGTCTCCTTGAGTGGCCGAGCCCCCACTCAAAGCAGCCCGTAAGCCCCATGTCTGATTCCGCCTAGGCCGGCCACGGTATTCCCCTCCATCGTCCGTGCCGCAGAATCCTTCCTCTTGACGGCCACGGTATTCCTCCCATCGTTGCCGTTGTCCACGACCATTTCGTATTGACTTGTCATTTAACTTAACGGCTGTCTCTGAGCCATCATGCGTTATCGACCAGGTTGGCGTCCGTGTAGCGCGGGTAGCGAGCCCCGTTGCACGTGTCCGTCATACCTGTCGCTAACCATTCTTTCCTTTCTATCTTTTATTCACTCTTTCATTTCTTTCTTTCGCTTATTCGTGCATTCATTCATTTTTTTTCACGTATTCATTCATTCATTCGTTGATTTATTCATTCACTTATTCATTCATTCATTATGCAACTTCCCGTGCGGGAGTTGCCTTGGCGACCCATCGGTCCCGAAATCTTTCAATGTTGCTATACTCTACTCGGAACGACTATGTCGATAGTCTTCCGTTTCATTGTTGTAAACCATTCATTGTTTCATTGTTGAACGCGTAAGGGACTTGAACGTAAGCTTGTGCCTTAGCACGAGCGTGGAGCGCGGTGCAAGAGTTCTCACATTTTTCCATGTTCTAAACAAGCATACAAGATGGAATTATTCCCTTAGCTAGGTGCGTTGAGTCATTCATTTATTAGCATGCGCGGTGTTGACGCCTAGCGATTCTAGCAATAGTGTCCGTATTGTTATGTGTCTAGGCTAAGCAAAGACGGGTTCATCGAAGCCACCCACCTTAGCGATGTTCGCATCGGCCGAGCGATACTCCGAGCGCGCCTTTGAAAGTCTAAGTCTGGATTCATCTTGACGGACCAATGTAAGCCTTGCATCGATTCTTCATCAGGTCAATGCTAACTCTTCGGGTCGACGGCTCGTTTGAGTCGTTGCACTTGCCGTTTGAATCGGCATTCCGCTAGGGCGGAGGGGTCATTACATAATACACCACTCAAAACAAGTCTCGTCCTCGAGACTTCCTGAGTGCATGTCATCCTACCGTTCCTTAACCCATGTCGTGTACGTATCTTAAACAATTTCTATCGAATGGCTTTACCGTTCGATGGCACCGAACTACACTCGATACCTTTCCAAGTTCCGTGTCGCATACGTTTGGTCGATTTTATTGAATAACTTTTCATTCATTTTAGAGTTGATGGTACTTATTCAATTCAAGTGTTTCTTCGTCTTGGTTGCTATTCCTCTGTGTCATAGGACTGAAATGGTCGCACGAGGCACGTTGTAATTCGTCAAATGCGAGGGTCGTAGGCTGAGGCAAACTCACTTTCGTTTATCTCGGTCTTCGAGATGACCCGATTCGCTTCTCAAGAGTTCTTGTCCACGAAATCAGTATGATTTCTTCTTAGCGGGGTCGACCAGGTCTAAGTAATTTTCGTCCGATTCAAGACCAAGTATTGCACTATCATCGAGTATATCTTCCAATCAATGGTTCAATTTGTTATACCAACTTTTACTTGCACGATATCGATTCCATATCATTCACTTGTTTAGGGCCAATCTCGTTGTCGTTCACGCACACTCCGCTCACACGTTTTTTTGATTCCGAGCCACGCTCGTACTAGTATCATTCCTTTCTTTTAACATGATCTCATATTCTCGACACTCTTCCATCCTCAAGTCATGCTTGAACTCAACGTATCACTTGGCTGGATCGTGCACGCATTCCAGGCGTCCCCAAAATACATGCATTCACCAAACCGCGTGATAGAGAATTCATCATTCTCACTCGAGTCGCATCGTGCACATACTTCGGCGTCCCTGAAATATATGCATGTCAGCCGAGTCTCGTGAGCAGGGTTTCCTATTCTTGCATCATTCAATCCATCCATGTCAATCCTCAAGATCAATCTTTTGATTGCTAACACTTGAAATAGGGGCGTCTCGCCTAACCGCTAGGCCATTTCTCAAGGCTAAATCAATGTCAGGATTGGAATCATAGTTCCCCAACAATAATGCCAACACTGACCCCAATCCTAGGGTCAAACCAAAGTCGGTATTACGGGATTTTCTACCCAAGCTCGCGTCACTCAGATTTCTAAACATCGAGCATGATCGCCTAATTCGAATCAAGGCATTCGTCGCGCAGCGCAACGAATTCGAATCCGTTCAAATCACCAAATCGACATACTTCACATATCCATTCTAACCAATTCATGTATTCGATCACGAGGTCGTCTAGCTTTTGACAATACGTTGCGCCCCAATCTCACGCGAGTCCGATTATCCACGGTTGTTCATGAATCACCATGCAACGCTCCCGCGGAATAATCATTCTCATCGGGGCGTAACTCTTGCTTGCGTCTAGACTAATTCATTCTCGATACGCGGATTGGACCTACGCAATCCTCAAGCTCAATCATCAGGCACACCAAGTCATTCTCAAGTTCACCTTCGCGTCACCACAAGTCGAAGCACACACATTGCCACGCCATGCTAGTTCAATCACCCCCGCTGTATGAATCACCATATCAGCGCTCACGCGGAGTGATCTCCCTAATCGGCGCGACGCATGTGCGAGGCTGGAGTTGCGCTCGCATAAGACAAGAACGTCAACGTTGTGGTTATCGACGAAGCAAATCCAAACATTTCATTTTCCTCCAAGCCAAGATCTCTATTCGATAGTCCGACCATCATTCATTCAACCAGAAAATCCTCAAGCCAAGTTTTTCTTTTCCTCGGCACATTTCAACATCCCGAGTATAGCATCCATCGGAACAATGACATTTGCACGATCGTCATTCGCCGAGTCAGAGTACCCCCGAGTTATCGCATATCGATCTTTGATACGCCTCAATACCATCGACGATATGCGTAACCTGACGATCTTCCTTTGCAACCAATTTCGAGTCGTGCGTTGATGCTTGTTGTCCGAGTTGGATATTCCAATTTTTCTCGATATTCAAGATCAAGTTCGATCGCTATTCCTCAAGCTCGTTTCAAGATCGTTGTTCAAAACTCAAGTCATATTTCATTTGAATCAATCCGAAATCGTACGTGCGATCCTTTAAGTTTTCTCGATCAAGACCATTCATTTTCATTCATCGTTCCGAATCATTTTCTAACACGCGTTGCCCATTCACAAGTTGTCCGAACGACATCTCGTTCGGGACATTCGAAGTCACGACCAAACTAAGCGTGACGCGTTCCAAGGTTTTGTGCGATCGCATCGCTTCGCCGACATACTCGTTCTATCCGTATATCCTTTAGTCTCGCTCGAATAACTTCTATGACGTCCATACACCACTCAGGGTTCAAGCCACTTTTCTAGTCGTCGACACTCATTCTTATTCTTCTCCGATCCTATCACATACACCACTCGGGTTCAAGTCATTCTATAAATCCACAATCGCATTCGCATCATTTGCTAAGACATATTTCAGATTCGTTCGACGAATCTCTAGCGTAATCGCTCACGTCGTATCAACGCACTAAGTCGTTCGCACTATTCTTCAAAATCCAAATCAATCTTCCGTGCATGCCTAAGCGTGAACTCGATAGCGTTCCTATCGATATACACACTAAGTGTAGCTTCGTTCCCGACCGAGCGGTACTTGATATCGCTCGCAACTCGTTTGCACCAAAAGTCGAGGTGCGCGACACGCGGCCAACATAACCAAAAGGCCGTGTGCATAGCTATCCCGTGCGGACTATATTCGAGTTTGCACGCTCACTTATTCTCGTTCGAGCGATAATCGATCTCGCTCGCAACTCATTTGCACCAGAAGGTCTAGGTGCGCGATACTCCGCACAACTTAGCCAAAAGGCTGCGTGCATAACCATCCCGTTCGAACTATACTTTGGTCTCGTGTACTCGTTCGCCATTGTTAGCGTAAGGTTATTCAAGCACGCCTTGCGTTTGCTAACTTCTAGCATTTTAGTTTTCTTCCGACTTAAGTCCGTCATGGTTTGGCACAAAGGCCTTCGCCTATCGATCCAGTTCAACCGAGTACTTGTACGAGCTTTTGAAAATATTAGACTTATTGTATGGAACATCCCAAGGCACAATGAGAGAGAGCGTACACTTCTTTTTCCAACGACGAGCTTTTAAAACTGAGAAATCGACGTGAAGTCCAAGGACGTAAAGCCGTGCTCTGATACCAATCTGTCACGCCCCGCTCTCGTAGGAGCGATCGTCCTCGCTAAGGCGTGATGCCGCACGGGCCTAGGTTGCGCCCGTGCAAGGCCAAGTCCAGAAACGGCCGATTTGAGCTAGGCCACAGAGTCGCACAGAGTGTCCCCATTGCAGCGGAAAGTAAATGAACACAAATTGAAGCAAATTCAAACTCTTTATTGATATTCAAGAAGTTTACAAGCGGCGCTAGGCCGAGTTTACAAATCTCTCAGGCTCTCTCTCTCTCTCTGAAACATAAAAGGCGTGCCAAGTGGCTTACAACATTGGAATGATTCATGGCGAAGTTCCGATACATTATGTCCTGTATATGGTGCTCCAGCTCCTTGCAACGCTCCAAGGCTCCAGAGATAGCTCCGCGCCTTAGCACGTTCGAGGGAAGCTCCGCACCCGATGACGTCTCCTGCATCCTGCAAGCAGACTGTGGGGTTATCAGTACATTGTTATGCACTGGTGGGAGGCTAGCTCGCCCACAATGCTATCATTACCAAACACGTTCCATTTACTTTTGTGCACCGTCTATCATTCATTGTCTTTCTAATCTTGCCTTAGGATCAGTTTCATGGCATATTTCGTAACCTATCTCGTGTTGCCGAATTCAAGTGTCTGCATGGAAATGCATGCACGACTTACCCATACTTACCGTCCGGCCTTCCCTGTCCAAAGTAAACCAAGTTAGTCAACAATTCACATGTAACTTAACGTGATTCATGTAAACGTTCAATGTTAAGGGCGTGTCCCTGCCTCAGGTTCTAGCACGTCGTAGGCACGTTCTCTAACTCATTTGCATTAAGTACTCTTATCAGTTGGCGTGTTCCGTTTCAAGCATGTTCAGAGTGTTACGTTTCAAGCATGTTCAGAGTGTTACATTTCAAGCATGTTCAGGAGACACTTCATTTAGTTAACTTAGACTACTTGTTTCAATGCAAGGACTTGCACGTTGATTGCCACCAGCATAGCCCACTTAATCTACATGCACAGGTCGCTGGCATCACAAGCCATTTAGGACATATCACTTGACATTCTCACCTATCGAAGCGTGATGGCTGGTACACCTTGATAGTCTCTTGAAATGCCTGGCCTTACGTCTCCTTGAGTGGCCGAGCCCCCACTCAAAGCAGCCCGTAAGCCCCATGTCTGATTCCGCCTAGGCCGGCCACGGTATTCCCTCCCATCGCCCGCGCGCAGAATCCTTCCTCTTGACGGCCACGGTATTCCCCCCCCCCCATCGCCCGTGCCGTTTGTCCACGACCATTTTGTATTGACTTGTCATTTAACTTAATGGCTGTCTCTGAGCCATCATGCGTTATCGACCAGGTTGGCGTCCGTGCAGCGCGGATAGCGAGCCCCGTTGCACGTGTCCGTCATACCTGTCGCTAACCATTCTTTCCTTTTTATCTTTTATTCACTCTTTCATTTCTTTCTTTCGCTTGTTCGTGCATTCATTCATTTTTTTTCACGTATTCATTCATTCATTCGTTGATTTATTCATTCACTTATTCATTCATTCATTATGCAACTTCCCGTGCGGGAGTCGCCTTGGCGACCCATCGGTCCCGAAATCTTTCAATGTTGCTATACTCTACTCGGAACGACTATGTCGATAGTCTTCCGTTTCATTGTTGTAAACCATTCATTGTTTCATTGTTGAACGCGTAAGGGACTTGAACGTAAGCTTGTGCCTTAGCACGAGCGTGAAGCGCGGTGCAAGAGTTCTCACATTTTTTCATATTTTTTTTCCATGTTCTAAACAAGCATACAAGATGGGATTATTCCCTTAGCTAGGTGCGTTGAGTCATTCATTATTAGCATGCGCGGTGTTGACGCCTAGCGATTCTAGCAATAGTGTCCGTATTGTTATGTGTCTAGGCTAAGCAAAGACGGGTTCATCGGAGCCACCCACCTTAGCGATGTTCGCATCGGCCGAGCGATACTCCGAGCGCGCCTTTGAAAGTCTAAGTCTGGATTCATCTTGACGGGCCAATGTAAGCCTTGCATCGATTCTTCATCAGGTCGATGCCAACTCTTCGGGTCGACGGCTCGTTTGAGTCGTTGCACTTGCCGTTTGAATCGGCATTCCGCTAGGACGGAGCGGGTCATTACACTAGTCACTTTCATTCTGTTGCAGGCGCTCGAATCTCTACCAGGTTACTCGCTGGAAGGGTCCACATAACCCTATCAACCAGCTACATCCTCTGTGCTTGCTTGCTCCTTGACTGCCACAACCCTCCAACAGTATTACCGTCCCTTTGTACTCGCTGCTCCGACCCATGAGCCTACCTCGATAACTCTTGTTTGTGCCTCCAGATGCTTTTGGCTAACAAATTGTCTGGTCCAACCTATAAACCCATCTATTGTCCGTCAATCATCCAAACTTCCTACCAAGATTGGTGCATCGAGTGTCGATCCACTGGATCAGACGCTTTTACCATACTCTTGCATCCATTCTCGGCCATCTGACTGCTGCTTTTCACAACTAGACGTCCTCCATACCATACCCCGACGGCTTCCGATCTGCTGCCTCCATGATGCAGCACCAAGTCCATCGGAGATCTAGTCGACCGGATCATCCTCGAGCTCTTCTGCTCACTAGGTATTAGACAACAGTTCTCGCAGTTCGGTTGCCCAAATTTCCACCAGAATCTCGACAACAATCACCTCAAATCTCCCTGGCCGTGACCTCCGGGCTTCCGACTTTCACTTGATCCTTCAGGCCTGCTGTCCTTCACTGTTGACCTCGTCGAGTTGCTGCTAGATACATAAACTCCTAGAGTTTACTGTATCATACGATCCATGATACGATGCACTAGTAAATCGGTATATTATTCGCATCGCAAGTCAACAACCTAGTCGGTCTTATTTTTAGGTTCTCTTAAATTCTTTGGACCATAGATTCTTAGATCTAAAAGTCATCTATTCTCATTCTTTATTATTTCCTATTGGGTGATACTGAAAAATCAAGGTGCAGATCTGAACTATGTAGCAGGACCAGAGTTACCATAAATAGCTCAATCCCCACTCGCAATGATTTGCGTTCCGCAAATTTCATCCTGAATAGTGGAACATTTCCTTTCCAGAAACCAAAGCATTCCGAATTTCCCAACCTAATCAAAATTATTCAATAGTCTTACACTTCCGGCTTTCCAGATTAAAGATGGGACATGATTCAACATGATTCATGGAGGAAAACTACACTATGCACACCTGATTTGCAGCAATCAAGAGACCTACTTCCACTGTAAATCAGGGAAAATCAGTCCTTGAGTCCTAGTCCTTGAGTCCTAGCCGTGCACTTCGCTCCACCTAAGAATTCCAAAGAAGCCTAACCTCACCGTTTCCTGTCCCATGCCAAGTGGTGTACCATGTTCCTGTTTTTCATTCCCCCTTCCATAACTTTATGCATTCCAGGTATCCTTGAACATGACAGCACTCAGTTGCTCGTATTGCAACTCAGCCTCTTATCACTGGCTAGTTTTTGTACTAGTCTTTTGAGCAGCACCCCACTATCCATACTGCTGGCTGGAATGGTCAACTCCTGTCCTTGTAATTTCTTGTCAAACTAGCTCATTAGGGTAGTGTCTGCAACTATGCTACCTCTGCAGTACACGCAGCCTGATTGCAATTTAGTCCTCAATTCTTGATCTCCAACAGATATTTTGACTCTTCTGCTTGTTTAAAACCTTTTCATCCCTTCTTTCCTTCTTGAGCATTGGATTTGCCTTCTCCCGTACACGTTTGTGATCTCTATCTGCAAATCGTAAGCTAGTGTGTTGAGATCGTAAAAGAGTATATCCTCTCATCTTTAGATTGCAACTTTGAAGCACTGGGTTCTGGTGTCTCTAGACAATTCTGGCAAGCAAACTGGTGTGTGAATAACCCAAGGAAGCTTTTGGCAAAGGATTGGCGGTGGGAACAGGTGCATGGCTGGAAATTCTGATTCCTGACAATCGCAACAGTGGGCTTGAGTGGCTGAGGAAGATATTGATGAATGTAAAGGTGGCTTGGGGTGCCTTACCTAGAAGGCCTCCGAACACTTAGTGGATTCAACCTGGCAAGATAGATACTGAATGTAGGCTCACAAAGAGCTAAACCAGGTTAACTCTTGTCTCCCTTTGTGTTTGAATTTCTCCAAGTTTACCTCTTTTTTGTTAATACCTGCCTTTGCAATTGCTTTTATTGGGATATTTACTATTTGTAGGGGCATATAACAAGGCTTGTATACTCCCATATGCAAACAAATACTGCGCTTGAAATTATTTAAATCAAGTTTGGTACGACTTTAGTAGAATGGCCCATTTAAACCTTTGGGTGATCCTCTAGTTGTTTAAATCGTATTAGCTCCTTGTACAGTGTGGAAGTTTCCATGACTAAGAGTGGTTTGATTGTCATCATGTTTATTTTGTTGTTACTTGTTTCTTAATCCTGTTATTTCTTCTACCAATGCCTCACTAGATTTACTTCTTTATCATATTGTGAGAAAATTTGACTCGTTTCCTTTAATTAGTAATCGATATTGATTTTGCAGAGGATAACTTTCAACAAGAGAAGATCCTACAATTCATCGCATATAACAAGTTTGCTTTGGTTTCCACCTTGACGGATCTTAATTCTGCCAGATTATATGCAAGTCCTTTGAAAATCCAGGTGCCTACCCTTTTTTCTGTATATTGTTCCTACTGTCAACTTGTATACTATAATTGAACGATATGCATAAGTTCAAACAATACAAAATTACAAGTTCTCTGATCTTACCTTGGAATGAGACTTAGACCTTGTTGGAAATATTAGGGCTCTCTATCTATCAATACTTCTGGCCTTCATCCTTGCTGGAAATCAGAAAGTTATACCACAAAGCAACCCTTTTTCACCACTAAATTTCCAAATTTCTCTTCCTTTTTCATCACTAACCCTCCTCGTTAAACGGATAATAGAGATAACTCTCATATGTTATTCTCAATGTTGATTCTCAAAACATATGTACCAATGTAAAAGAACCTTCTCCAGTAACCTTATTGCTAATAACCTTGAAAATCCCATTTTTATTTGGCAATTGACCGAATTGGGGAGATTCCTAAAGTTCTATAAAATTCAGTCAGAATCCCATTTTTATTTGGGAATTGGCCTATTGGGGGAGATTCCTAGAGTTCTATAAAATCATTCAAGTAGAAGAATCAATATGATCAAGTCATCAAACATTCACATGGGTCTGGAACACTTCTCTTCCTTAATTTAGTTGTGTACTTGATTCATAATTAAAATTTTGATCATCTGGGCCTAGCATTTTAGACTTTTTCTTTGATCAACATGTGGGATCATCATTGTAAAATTCATGCTTAATTGATTTTTGTTTCTATTTGTACGTCTTCAGGTATTTATAGAAACTATTTTATAAGTACATTGAAAAATGTGGCATGATTTCATAGTCTTCGATCGCAGGAAGCCACTTTTTTCCTTAAATTTCTCTCTTTAGTTTAAGGTGGAGATACAAAGGCTGCTACTCTATTATATACTAGTGCGTGTACCCGTGCGACGCACGAGGCAGATAAACTACATTTAGTTGTTTTTTGTGTATGAATATTAATTTTTTGGTAGGAGCATAAAATCTAAATAATTAGTGGTTAGTAATGCAGTTACATATATATGTATATATTTATATAAATAAAACAATACCTGCTTGACTATGTCCATTAACATGATGACTTGGATCACTATTAGCATCATTTTGAAGGATTGATTGTTGAATATTAGCAGTTGTTATTTGATTTGAATGATTAAATGCTGATAGTTTCAATAATAAAAGATTAATTAATACTTAATACAACCCAAAAAAATAATTAAATAACGGAAATAAGATTAAATAATAAAATTATACTGGTATTATCTTCGTCGAACAATCTGCGTGTAACGTCAGTTTCAAAGATAACAAAATGTCTTGTTGCTTTGCTATAATTTGTTGTATTGGTCTGATATCGCGAACAGCCGACTGCATTTTTAAAAAAGTACTCATAAGAACACATTATAAAAAACTGTCACCAAATTTTTCCATTGGAACCCATTTGAGTAGGTGCAAATTGAGCATTATTCTGAAATACTAAAATTGAATAAATAATTAAAGAACAACTTCTTGACATTTACTTTATAAGATGAAGAAAATTGTATACATGTCGAAGCATCATGCTCAAAATGACTGTTATCAGAAGTATGATTTTCTTGCAGCAATGTTGACGCAATGTCATTTCTATTGAAAACAAATATTCGAGATATCTTTACATTGGGTAAGCCACTCGATAAACAACTTGTTTTTGCTGTATAATACATATAAATTTAAAAAATAAAGCAACATTAGATTTATTAAAATAAAAATTGTTCTCAATCATAAGTGAGTGTATAATTATGATAATTAGCTTTATACCATTGGTTATATCCTTCAAAGGAGTCCTGCTAAGAGTTTGGGATGGGATAATATTTAGTCTACATTTTGAACTGCATCCGTATTCAAACCAACATCAATTGATGCTCCTGAAAACAGAAGGATAAAAATGACATCATACAGATTAAGTAGAGTCGTTATAAACAATATTACTTAATACTTTAATATAGTTACCTTCATTATCACCTAAACTTAAATAAGGTGTTGACATCCCAGTAATATCTTCAATTGCGCCAGGTCTCACTAAGTTGGGATTATAAGAAGGATCATTT
>JANAVB010011652.1:0-49960 GCA_029216955.1 Iris pallida | reverse complement strand
GCATTATGCGGCATTCTACGGCACTATGCAGCCTTCTGTGGCACTATGTAGCCTTCTGCGGCATTATGCGACCTTCTGCGGCACTATGCAGCCTTCTACGGTACTATGCGACAGGCTGTATCACCATGTGGCAGTCTGCACAGTAGACTGCACTATGCGGCATGCTACACTATGCGACAGTCTGCACTATGCGGTACTATTCATCGTCTCTGCCAGATTCAGGACAGATGAACTAAGTGTCACTCCCCATTCCCAGTATACGTATTTTTAATACATGTACTGCTTAAATATATTTATTTAATATTTATCATTATTATCCTGTATTTAAATTCCTTTAAATTCATGTTAATTAAATTCCTGCAATTAATTTTCTGCATTTTACTTTCTGCTTTTATTTCTCTGCTTTATTTAGACTTGGGATCGGCTTGGTTTGGTTTAGTTAGTTGGTTCATCATGAACCAAACCCAACACCCCCACCTACCACCACCTTTTCATTTAAAGCCAACCCCCCTTTCTCTCTCTTCATTATTTTTCCTTCACCATTACTCTTCTTCTTCTTCCTCATCACTCCCTCCACCTACCAAACCATAGGCAAGTACATCTTGCTTCTTCATGAGGACCCATTTTTATGGTTCCATTCTCTTTCCCTTGTGATTCTAAGAGAGTTTAGAACTTGGCATTTTTCGTTTTGAAGCTTTATTTTTAGTAGATCTAGAAATTATTTATGTTCAGATTTTGGTAGTTTGATCTATCAAACTTCTTTGTTTTCAAGTTTTGATGGTTCCATGTTGTAGAGAATTTTATTATACCCAATTTTGACCTTTGCAAAGTTGGATTCGGACTTATTTTGACCAAGTTATGGACTCTTGAAGCTTTGGGTTCAAACCATGGAGTTCTTGCTGTTTGGAGAAGACAGTGAGCAGTGCACGAGCTTTTAGCTTGTGCCACTGAGTTACGCGTGCTCTTTAGTGCAGCACAGTCCCCATACGCAGCCTTTTGGAAGCGTATGGATCCCATACGCTGTCCTTTGGCGGCGTGTGTCTTGCATACGCTACCTCGAAGAGGAGTCGTATGGAGTCCATACGCTAGCCTGACTTGAGCGTATGTCTTCCATACCTAGCCTGACTTGAGCGTATGTCTTCCATACGCTAGCCTGACTTGAGCGTATGACTTTCATACGCTAGCCTGACTTGAGCGTATAACTTGCACACGCTGGCTTAGATGGTAAGGAGGTATGGAGTTCATACGCTGCCTTTTGGAAGTGTATGACTTGCATACGCTGGCTTAGATGGTAAGGAGTCGTATGGAGTTCATACGCTTCCTTTTGGAAGCGTATGACTTGCACACGCTAGCTTGACCTGAGCGTATGCTGCCTGAGCGTATGCTGGCCTGAGCATATGCTGCCTGAGCGTATGCTGGCCTGAGCTTATGGTGACCTGAGCGTAGCTTGACCTGAGCGTACGCTGACTTGAGCGTAGCCTGGCATGAGCATAGCCTGCTTATCCTGGATCTTCTATATAGCCCTGTATATTGATATCTTATTAGATGTTTAACGTCCATTTTATATCCTTACGCCTTTTTGCATTAACTTGATATAATCATGATATGCTAATATTTCTGTTAAATATAGATTGTTACGTGGGATGTACCATGTGTCGTGAATTGAGTCATAGATACCCGATTGACTGGAATTAAACCTGAGAGTTGTAGACTCGACTCCACTGAATACTATTTGACTTTCATGCCTTGTCCCATTGATGATAATGGTTATCTTGACTAAAATTGATCATGCGTTCCTAGTTGGAACTAAGAGACTGGCTAATCGTCTTATTGAACGAAATGAATGAGACACGTTCATGTAATGAACTATTGTACTCGATTAGCCAATCCCGAATATTGGCATACAGGCACATGCAGGCTTCAAACTATTATTTATCTATTTTACAAAAACAGCATGTGTACTTTATGGTCAAGGCATGATTACTCCGTGGTCAGATTTGATTGTTGCATCACGCTATGTAAAACCTACAACCTAGCCGCACGGGTATCGTTGTAGAGTTACGCATATCGTACCCCGTACGAAAGTACTCATTTGAATGACCATGATCCACGGCATGGAACTTCACTCAACGTAGGAACTATTAAGTTAAATAATAATATGGCATGGAGAGAATGGATTCCCGAGTTCTTACATGGCAGCCCCCTTGGGACTATTAAGTACCCGACGGGCCGGCTGGTTCCCACAGATACTGTAAATCTGTCACAAGGGCAGGGAACAGTATCTGCTTATATTATTGTACATGCTATAACGGCGGGCGTCCGCTGGGACTCGTCTAACTACATGATTGGCGCAATTGATTGATTGGATAGACTAGCCTTGCTTGCACATAGTAAGAACTGAAGAATCCCTATTTGCATAATTCTAGGATAACTTGGGACTCACAATAGCAAGCCGTAGTAGTTGATTGGCCGTTCAAGATGATTTGTTTGTGTACTGTACCTACCCTGTTTCCTAACTGAGATGATCAGAATATCAGGACATGACGGGCTAACTTCTGTCCTTGTTTGGTTGGGAGGTTGGTTCGAAGTGTCGTGATGTTATATAAATCCTAGTGGGAGGCAGAGATCTATTACTATATTCTCTTACTTACTGGTTTAGTCCTTCATATCGTGCTCCCTTGTGGTACTTGCTATTAGAGGTCTAACCTCTCTGGTTTGCATGGCCAGATTTAGAGCCAGTCCCCGAGGATCCAGCTTACTTCTACCTACAAGATGGTCAATACTAGGGGAATGATCGCAGGAGGACTCGAGTGGGTTTCTTACTTCACCGCTCATTTTGTTATTTACTTTATACTTAGCCGTTTGGCACCGATATGTTAGTCGGATTGTCTTGTACTTACTTTTGCATAATTGTAACTAAGTCAGACTGCAGCTGATAACAATTGTGTACATGTTACTATACCATCTGGCTATGTTTTGTAAAGCCAGATCTCAAGAACATTTTGACTAAGCGTTTGGGACGCCTTACTACTTTATCTTATATGTTCTCTATTTCTGTTTCTTATTTTGAATGATTGAGACAATAGATGTGAAATGACCATAGTGAGACTTTCATGTAGTATGCACCCCCTTGTCCTTTAGACATCATTGATCGTATTATACGGTATTCATCTACCCGTAATACGTAGCTGGCTGAGTCATTCCCCCGCTCTCCAGTATTCTGGTTCTGGGGCGTGACACTAAGAATGTCCAAATCTTATTTTGGCCATAACTTCCTCAAAATAAGTCTAAATCTAACTTTTCAAAGGTCTATTTTGAGTAAATCGAATTCTCTACAACTTAGAACAATCAAAACATGAAAATAATAAAGTTTGGTAGATCAAAACCGAAGAAAATCAAAAAAACTACAAACTTAGATCTACAAAAATCTATCCATCCAAATCGAAAACTCCAAGTCCTAAATGCTTAGAATCATCTAGAGAAGAAGATAGAACTATAAAATGGAAGATCAATCATAAAACAAGTTGCACTTGCCTAAGACTTGGTAGGTGGGAGGAGTAAGAAGAAGATGAAGAAGAAATGTAGAAATGAATGAGGAGAGAGAGAAAGAGAGGAGTTGGGTTATATATCAACCCTCTCCATCTCAAACCAAACCAAGCCAAGCCAAACCAAGTCAAATTGAACCAAACCAATCAAATAAACCAAGTCAAGATTAAACCAAGACTAGGCTAATGTAACGCCCCAGTCCCAAAATACGTAGGACTAGGAACGTAGACATGCCAGCTGTATTCATACGAAGTACGTAGGTCTCGTATGAATACATAAGCTGTAAAATGCAGTAATCCAAGACAAACTAATCTCATCCACAATGAAAGAAATAATAATATAAATATCAACTCGAATATTTATGATACAATCGTTGGGCGAAGACAAAGTCCACTACCAACTATCAAAATGAACGAAATGTACATGAATCAAAAAATGGAAAGACGAACCAAGCGCGATCGTCTTCGGAATAATGAAAAAGACCACGGCCTTGGCTAGGATACCTGCGGAAAACAGGAACACACACCTGGAAAAAAACTAGGTCCTCAGAGGGACGTAACAAGATACATAAAAACAATACCATGATGAACTGTAAATGATACATGATAAAGAAAAGACCACATGCTCCAACACAATGGAACCTAACCATCTAGGTGTAATGCAAGTCGAAAACTATACTGGAACGTATAAGTGGGTAGGAATAAAGCATAGCATCCACTAGAGGCTTTCGCATGAACTAGTATACGTCTCTGACCGTATCTGACGACGTGGTCAGGACCGTGCAATTGGATATATCCCCTAGTTCATACTTTGCATCGCTAGCATACCTTCTGACCTTATCTGACGTCGAGGTCAGGGCTGCAATGGATATATCCTCTAGCGACACACCCATAACAGGGAAACCATAACCCATAACCGGGCAATCTAGAAGGCTTTGGGCTAGCTCATACGTCCCAGTAGTTTTCCCCGCCCATGTATCACACAAGTCATATCCATGTCTTGGCGATCCATATCTCTATGCAAGTCGCTATCTAGACTCCGCTAATCCATAAATGAACCGACACACGAACCGCCCGTATCGGTAGCAAGTCGAATACGTAGGTTCGTGTCGACCCAATGATCCTCACTCATGTGTCGTGTATGAGACGTGTCAACAAGTCAAAGAAGTTATGAAGCATAACTTCAACACACCGGGAAAGTCCGCTACCACATATGGTCCGCACACACACAAACATCGACATACATATCGATGACACCCAAGTCATACTTGGACATACTCTTACTAATGTAAAACACTAGCAACATAAAATATCATGAATCAAATATAATACAAGATGGCAAGGTATCTTGTCTGGTAGAGCGCCTAGTGTGCTGCGATAATCAATGTGGCACGATCTGCAACTTCGATATAACACTATGCAAGGTGACCTCAGATGGCGGCACGAATCGTGTCATTGAGTCCGAAAGGGTCAAATTAGTTAGGGTAGGCATATGGGAGTACGAAATTGGGGAAAGAATAGGAATAATGGGATTGGTTATGGAAAAGAAAACAGGAAGATAAAATATATAATTTTTAGAAAACTATTTATAATCCTTGAAGGAAAAAATATATTTTATTAGTAAAAATAATATTTGACAAACACATAAAAATATGGAAATCGATTTAGGCTTAAATTCTATGTTTTGTAATAATAAATAAGATTGATAGCATACTACTTATGTTTAGTCAAAGTATTTAATAATTATATTAGAAAATTACTTATAATATTCGAAAACTATTATTGAAATTAAAATCTATATTTTCTTTGTTCAAATATTCTAAATAAATATTTGAAAAGTCATAAAAACTATTTTCTTATGTCAAGCTATAATTTAGCTAGGTAAAATATTATAATCATCCAAAATACTATACTAAATATCTCAAAATCTCTCGATACATATTAATAATAGTTAACAAAATTTATAAGTAAGCCAAACCTAAATATAACATTAATGATAATAGTAATATAGCTACAACATATTTTGTACAAAAAAATAATAATAATAAATACAATATTAAAAATAAGGAAATAACAATAATAATAATAAGAAAATTTTGATATAGATATGTATATACACCAATATATTTATATATAACATTTTAAATTATACCGTGATATTAGGAAAATACAAATAATAATAATATAATAATAATAATAATAATAATAATGAGGGTGACAGATGCTTTTAAAAAACAATGATATAAAAACAGAACAAAAAATGAATCAAACAATGTAGCTGTCTCTCCCTTCCAATAAAAAAAAAAAAAGAAAAGGAAGAGATGAAAATGAGAGGAATAGATGAGAGAGGGAAGTGAGGGCAGAGGGAAGCGGAGAGGGGGAGAAGGTTGGAGATCGAGGGGGTCGGAGGAGAGAAATCGAGAGGGGGAAGGAAGGGTCGCAGCTGGAGAAGAGAGGGAACGGGGTCGGCTCCGGCGGAGCTTACGGTGGAGGCGCAGTGGGTCGCAGGGGAACGGCGAGTTCGAGGAGACCGGCGGTAGGTTTTGACGAGGGGTCGGGCGTGGGCGGTTCTTAGGCACCGGCGGCTAGCCTGGGGGTGGCGGCAGAGAAATCGGGGCGTGGAGGCCTGGGAAGGTGGCTCGGTTGCGGGAAATTCCGGGGGTGCGTCGCTCGGGCACGGCGGAGATGCGCCGGCGGAGAGGGTCGGCGGTTGGGCGGTCTGGACGCGCGGATGCGTCGAGGTGCATCTTTCGTTTTCCCCTTCTCTTTTACTTTGGAGTTTTTGGGTCGATGGCGGGACGGTGTTTATTCTGGTGGTGGTCGAGGCTGGGTTTTGGTTGGCCGGAATTGTTAGGGCGGTGGTGGCGTAGGTGGTTGCTGTGATGGTTTGGGGTTTTGGCCGGATATGTGGTGAGGACGGTTTTGATGGGATGGTTTGGCTGGAGATAGCGTGGGTCGGTGACAGGGCTGGGATGAGCTCTGGCCGGGAAGTCGAGGGGCTTAGCTGGAGTAGGGCCAGGGAAGAAGTGTTGAGGGTGTGTGAAGGGGTCCGGTGGTGTGGTGATACTGACTTTGGCGGTCGTCCGTCGGTTTGTCGGTGGTGAGGTGGTCTGTGATTGCTGCCGTCGTGCCCGGGGTGTCCCGACACGAGGTGGTGTTGATGGTCGGGAGTCGGGTACATGTCGAGCGGGTTTTGCCGGGGTGCTGGTTAGGAGTCGAGGCGGAGACGGACAGGACAGTGGATTGGTTTAGGATTTAATATTGTGTCGGAATTGTCGACACGAAAAATAATAAATGTAAATGTAAGATGTGTGGAATAAGAGAGCCCCCGGGGTCGGATCCGAGGCCGTCACGGCTGACACGGAGAAATTGGACACAGACACGATGCACGCGCTTCGATGGAGAAATTTATGGAGTAATTGTGGATGGTAGAATTTATGGAGTACCTGCCTATTTATAGGATGTGGGAATTCCCAATTGGATAAAGATTAGGATTGATTTAAAACCCAATAGATAATATATATTAATTTAAATAGTTTTAAAGTAAATTCAATTCAAATTCGAATCAATTTAAATCTAAGTGGATCTTACATTAAAATAGGACCCATAAATACATTTGTATTTATAATTCAAAATAATTAATTTAAATATCAATCAACAAATTTTAAAATATTTTTATGAACACTAAAATTATAATAATAATAAAGTTCAAAAATTTATAATAATATTTAAGTATTAATAGGAATAATTTCAAGCTACATTTTAAATTAACTAGCATAACAAATTTGAAAATGAGTATTAATATTTTTAATAGTACTAGGAAACATTTTAAAATATACTTTAATTTAGCTAAACATATCGAAAAATAACCATAAATATTTAAATATTAAATTACCTTCTGCTAAATACTTTATTATAAATAATAAAATAAATTTTGAAAATACATGAAATAATTTCTAGTTTTCTAAATTACCACTAATCAATAAAATAGCATTCTATAAACAAATAGATAATAACTTTGCTTTTAATAAAATTAATTTTATATATATTATTTTGAAACTATTACCGAAAATAAAATCAAAATTATTTTTCTAAAAATATGTACCTCGCACATATTTGCACTCGATGGGTAATACGAAAAACGCAAATTTTCGTACGACGTACAATACGACTATGCGACGTATAAATACAAAAAAAAAAAAATCAGTACCAAATTTAATAAAAATGAATAGTAGAAATTAGGAGTTTTACATCCTACCCAACTTACAAGAATTTCGACCTCGAAATAAAAATAAGTAGGGGGTTGAGAGGATACAAGGGTATATTAGATGACATCGAATCACGACGTTTAGAAGATCGTGATTTCGATAATTACGAAAATAAATCACAAATTTATTTTAGGGATGAATGATAGTTGCGATAATGAATCTAGGGTTAGGGGAAAGGATTAGAACTCGAGATGGGGATATAGTCCATCGGTTGGTCGATGGCTAACTATTTTGGCAATAGTTGGGGATAACTAAAGTGATACCTTGGGTCTATCTATTAGTGACGAGTCTTCGTCTAAGTAAGTGAAAGACGAAAACTAATATGAGTCCAAAGAAGTTGTTTTCGAACCAATATGTGGTTCAAAGGCGAGTGAGTAATTCAAAAAGAATTGTCAAGGCTGTCGCGGATGGGACCCAAGAACAAGTTTAGCTATGTCCTATCCACGTAGAACGATAAATAAAAGCGAACCAAAGTGCACTTGGTTGATCAGACACATGCACCGTTCTAATAAGACAATATACTATGAGTGGCCACTCCATAGCATATGCCTTGATCAAGCTCGATAAAGAATTCTTGCAAATACTAGGCTATATTAGCACCATTGGTCTAGATAATAAAATATAGGCACGAGAGATTTAGATTGAAATAGAGTAGAATTAATTCAAACTCCGTAAGTCTTTCAGTTATATCCTATGTTGGTCTCTATACAGTCGTCCTATAGTCTCTTTGTCCAAGTCTTTAGTTTACTAGATGGGTTAGGTCCTTTAAATTCTATAACCTAAGTGAACTTGCTAATATAGGACACAAGGACAAAGTGATTGCTAGGTCATAAGACATTCTACCCAACTTACAAGAGCTAAACTAGTAGGGTGATGGAACAATGAGTCAAGTCCTACCTAGTATGGATTACCTTTCTAACCAAGGTCAAGCACGAAAGAAGGATAAGAATTAACGGTAGAGGGAATCAAGCAAGATGCAAAACGAGGGAGTCAAAGTAGAATCGAGGAGGTCAATTATGTGGATGAGATCCTAGACTCTAATCCTATTCGCAGGCTTGCTTGGTACGGTAAAGTAACCAAATAATTTATCTTGACCTGCATGGGCCACCACAAAAACATGTAACGCCCCAGTCCCAAAATACGTAGGACTAGGAACGTAGACATGCCAGCTGTATTCATACGAAGTACGTAGGTCTCGTATGAATACATAAGCTGTAAAATGAAGTAATCCAAGACAAACTAATCTCATCCACAATGAAAGGAATAATAATATAAATATCAACTCGAATATTTATGATACAATCGTTGGACGGAGACAAAGTCCACTACCAACTATCAAAATGAACGAAATGTACATGAATCGAAAAATGGAAAGACGAACCAAGCGCGATCGTCTTCGGAATAATGGAGAAACCACGACCTTGGCTAGGATACCTGCGAAAAACAAGAACACACACCTGGGAAAAAACTAGGTCCTCAGAGGGACGTAACAATACATAAAAACAATACCATGATGAACTGTAAATGATACATGATAAAGAAAAGCCACATGCTCCAACACAATGGAACCTAACCATCTAGGTGTAATGCAAGTCGAAAACTATACTGGAACGTATAAGTGGGTAGGAATAAAGCATAGCATCCACTAGAGGCTTTCGCATGAACTAGTATACGTCTCTGACCGTATCTGACGACGTGGTCAGGACCGTGCAATGGATATCCCCTAGTTCATACTTTGCATCGCTAGCATACCTCCTGACCTTATCTGACGTCGAGGTCGGGCCGTGCAATGGATATATCCTCTAGCGACAACCCATAACAGGGAAACCATAACCCATTATCGGGCAATCTAGAAGGCTTTGGGCTAGCTCATACGTCCCAGTAGTTTTCCCCGTCCATGTATCACACAAGTCATATCCATGTCTTGGCGATCCATATCTCTATGCAAGTCGCTATCTAGACTCCGCTAATCCTAAATGAACCGACACGAACCGCCCGTATCGGTAGCAAGTCAAATACGTAGGTTCGTGTCGACCCAATGATCCTCACTCATGTGTCGTGTATGAGACGTGTCAACAAGTCAAGAAGTTATGAAGCATAACTTCAACACACCGGGAAAGTCCGCTACCACATATGGTCCGCACACACACGCACACACACAACATCGACATACATATCGATGACACCCAAGTCATACTTGGACATACTCTTACTAATGTAAAACACTAGCAACATAAATATCATGAATCAATATAAGTACAAGATGGCAAGGTATCTTGCCTGGTAGAGCGCCTGGTGTGCTGCGATAATCAATGTTGCACGATCTGCAACTTCGATATAACAACTATGCAAGGTGACCTCAGATGGCGGCACAGATCGTGTCATTGAGTCCGAAAGGGTCAAATTAGTTAGGGTAGGCATATGGGAGTACGGAATTGGGGAAAGAACAGGAATAATGGGATTGGTTATGGAAAAGAGGAAATCAGGAAGATAAATATATAATTTTTAGAAAACTATTTATAATCCTTGAAGGGAAAAAAATTTTTATTAGTAAAAATAATATTTGACAAACACATAAAAATATGGAAAATCGATTTAGGCTTAAATTCTATGTTTTGTAATAATAAATAAGATTGATAACATACTACTTATGTTTAGTCAAAGTATTTAATAATTTATAGAAAATTACTTATAATATTCGAAAACTATTATTGAAATTAAAATCTATATTTCTTTTGTTCAAATATTCTAAATAAATATTTGAAAAGTCATAAAACTATTTCTTATGTCAAGCTATAATTTAGCTAGGTAAAAATATTATAATCATCCAAAATACTATACTAATATATCTCAAAATCTCTCGATACATATTAATAATAGTTAACAAAATTAATATATAAGCCAAACCTAAATATAACATTAATGATAATGTAATATAGCTACAATATTTTGTACAAAAAAAATAATAATAATAAATACAATAATAAAAATAAGGAAATAACCATAATAATAATAGAAAAATTTGATATAGATATGTATATACACCAATATATTATATATATACACATTTAAATTATACCGTGATATTAGAAAAATACAAATATAATAATAATAATAATATGATGGGGTGACAGATGCTTTTTAAAAAAACAATGAATAAAAAAACAGAACAAAAAATGAATCAAACAATGTAGCTGTCTCTCCCTTCCAATAAAAAAAACAAGAAAAGGGAAGAGAGTGAAAACGAGAGGATAGATGAGAGGGAAGTGAGGGCAGAGGGAAGCGGAGAGGGGGAGAAGTTGGAGATCGAGGGGGTCGGAGAGAGAGAAATCGAGAGGGGGAAGGAAGGGTCGCAGCTGGAGAAGAGGGAACGGGGTCGGCTCCGGCGGAGCTTACGGTGGAGGCGCAGTGGGTCGAGGGGAACGGCGAGTTCGAGGAGACCGGCGGTAGGTTTTGACGAGGGGTCGGGCGTGGGCGGTTCTTAGGCACCGGCGGCTAGCCTGGGTGGCGCGGAGAAATCGGGGCGTGGAGGCCTGGGAAGGTGGCTCGGTCGCGGGAAATTCTGGGGGTGCGTCGCTCGGGCACGGCGGAGATGCGCCGGCGGAGAGGGTCGGCGGTTGTGGCGGTCTGGACGCGGCGGATGCGTCGAGGTGAGCATCTTCGTTTTCCCCTTCTCCTTTACTTTGGAGTTTTTGGGTCGATGGCGGGACGTGGTTATTCTGGTGGCGGTCGAGGCTGGGTTTTGGTTGGCCGGAATTGTTAGTGGCGGTGGTGGCGTAGGTGGTTGCTGTGATGGGTTTGGAGTTTTGGTCGGAGGAGTGTGGTGAGGACGGGTTGTGATGGTGATGGTTTGGCTGGAGATAGCGGTGGGTCGGTGACAGGGCTGGGATGAGCTCTGGCCGGGAAGTCGAGGGCTTGGCTGGAGTAGGGGCCAGGGAAGAAGTGTTGTGGGTGGTGGTGAAGGGGTCCGGTGTGTGGTGATACTGACTTTGGCGGGTCGGTCGTCGGTTTGTCGGGATGTGGTGAAGGTGATCTGTGATTGCTGCCGTCGTGCCCGGGGTGTGTCCCGACACGAGGTGGTGTTGATGGTCGGGGAGTCGGGTACATGATCGAGCGGTTTGTCGGGGTGCAGGTTAGGAGTCGAGGCGGAGACGGACGGGACAGTGGATTAGGTTAGGATTTAATATGTGTCGAAATTGTCGACACGGAAAATAATAAATGTAAATGTAAGAAGTGTGGAATAAGAGAGCCACCGGGGTCGGATCCGAGGCCGTCACGGCTGACACGGAAGAAATTGGACACAGACACGATGCACGCGCTTCGATGGAGAAATTTATGGAGTAATTTGGATGGTAGAATTTATGGAGGAGTACCTGCCTATTTATAGGATGTGGGAATTTCCAATTGGATAAAGATTAGGATTGATTTAAAACCCAATAGATAAATATCATATTAATTTAAATAGTTTTAAAGTAAATTCAATTCAAATTCGAATCAATTTAAATCTAAGTGGATCTTACATTAAAAATAGGACCCATAAAAATACATTTGTATTTATAATTCAAAATAATTAATTTAAATATCAATCAACAAATTTTAAAATATTTTTATGAACACTAAAATTATAATAATAAATTTCAAAAATTTATAATAAATATTTAAGTATTAATAGGAATTTTCAAGCTACATTTTAAATTAACTAGCATAACAAATTTTGAAAATGAGTATTAATATTTTAATAGTACTAGGAACATTTTAAAATATACTTTAATAATTTAGCTAAACAATATCGAAAAATAACCATAAATATTAAATATTAAAATTACCTTCTTGCTAAATACTTTATTATAAATAATAAAACAAATTTTGAAAATATACATGAAATAATTTTTTAGTTTTCTAAATTACCACTAATCAATAAAATAGCATTCTATAAACAAATAGATAATAGACTTTGCTTTTAATAAAATAATTTTTATATATATTATTTTGAAACTATTACCGAAAATAAAATTAAAAATTATTTTTCTAAAAATATGTACCTCGCATATATCGCACTCGACGGTAATACGAAAACGCAAATTTTCGTACGACGTACAATACGACTATGCGACGTATAAAACAAAAAAAAGAAAATCAGTACCAAATTAAATAAAAATGAATAGTAGAAATTTAGGGATTTTACAGCTAAGCAAAACAAGTCTAACTACGGTCCGCCTGATAAATGCCAGAAATCTCGTATACGCATATGAAAACCGTATAACGGGAACGGGAGTAACAGATATTGAGGTTTATAAGTTGGGCCTGAATGTTGAGCTCAATATCCTAAACCAATTTATATAGGGATTGGATTTAGGTATTGGGCCAGGACTGATTTTGGTTTTATTTTTTATATAGTTTTGGGGCTGATTATTTAGGCTAAGCCCACAAATTTTTTGGGTTTAAATCTTGTTATGTGCTTCACAATAATTAAACTATATATATATATATATATATATATATATATAATATATATATATATATATAGCTCAATAGCCTAAACCAATTTATATAGGGATTGGATTTAGGTATTGGGCCAGGACTGATTTTGTTTTATTTGTATATAGTTTTAGGGCCGATTATTTAGGCTAAGCCCACAAATTTTTCTGGGTTTAAATCTTGATCTGTGCTTCACAATACTTTATATATATATAATATATATATATATATATAATATATATATATATATTATATTATATTATAACTATTCAACCCAATTAGGAATTCCTAAATGGGTTGAATAGTTATATATATAATTTTGAATGGTATATATATTATATATATATATATATTATATATATATATAATTATATATATATATATTATTATATAATAATATATAAAGGGTCACCCATACATTTAGCAAATAAATGATTTGGGTTTGAAAATTTATTTTAGGATCATATTATCAATATTACATTTAGGATCATTATATATATATATTTGGGTTTGAAAATAAATGATTTATATTATATATAATAATATATATATTATATATTATATATATATATATATATCTATATATTATTATATATATATATATATATATATATATATATATATATATATATATATATATATATATACTCTCGGGTTTTTGAATAAGTATAAATATTTCTGAATATTATAAGCCTATATCCCTTATAGACTAGATTGTTCAAATCCTTGATCATGAATGATCAATACTTCATATTTCCTTGCAAATTCGAACCCCTTCACATCGACCATGGCTATTAGAGAAATCGGGACATGTCAGATCGTCGCAATGTCATTACTGTTTATTTATCTGCCTCATCATAATGCGTCCATTTAATTATTTATTATTTATTATTTTGTAATATAAATTGTCTTCTAAATCAAATGTGCATACAGCTTACTGTTTAGTTCTATTTTTCTTTACTCATTTATTTCTATGCACATTTGACCTAGATTTAAGAGGCCATCCCTTGCTTGTGTTGCATTCATTAGCCTTGACGTTTATGCCACAAAGTCGTGAGTCGCATATAGATCTCGGACTTGCATATCGGTTGGCCATCGGTACGTACAGGCCTTACGCTAGGGTATGACTGTTATTAGAATTTGTATGACTATAGGACTTAGCAGTTATTAGATAACATGTTGTGGATACAACATGGGTAGAAGCATTTGGCAGGGAGGACCTATACTACACGTTTGGGCAATGTCTGTCAAGTCATGTCGGGTCGTGGAGGTCTTGCTAGTGACTCATTTGGGCACTACCCATATATCTGCTAGTGACTCTTCGGTGTGCTAACCATATACTGTGCTAGCGACTCGCTTGAGCGCTACCCGTATAGTATGGTCAGTCATGGTCAGCCGGTCCTGCGTGAGTATTATTCTAAAATACATTTACACTAGATCGTTAGGCGACCTTATTCTTTTAGGTATATGTACATTTGGTTTGTGTACTTATACCTGATCGCAGCTTGGAACAATATTTGTCGTGAACTAGTGTGCCACACCATATCCTTGTTTGGTTGTAGGTGTGATCCACTACTTTGATGATTAAATATTGAACCTTATTGTGGTCCGGATACTACATCGGATTCATGGCATGGAAATTTACTTCATCATGGATTAGGGTGCCGTCTCCTGTCCTTGTTTGGTTGGAGGGATAGTACGCTAATTCAAGGGTGGAGTATTAGACCATGTTATGATCTGATTGACTTATTATTGAGCAGTTTATATTCAGTTCATATCATTCTTTTGTATCTTATTACGTCCCTCTGAGGACCTGGTAATCTTTCCAAGTGTGTATGTTTTCTTGACTTTTTGTAGGAATTCCAGCCAAGATCGTGGTCTTCTCCTTCCTATCGAAGATGACATGCTCTTAGATCATCTCTTGCTACTCGCATTCTTATTTTCCTAATTCCATCTTTTTTAGTTTTATGTTGGTAGTGGATTTGTCTCCATCAACCAACTAGTAAAATAACATTTCATATTTGATTCCATAAGAAGCTTTATTCTTTTATTTTGTGGATGAGAGTAGTTGGCCGTGATTATACTGTATTTACAGCTTATGTATATTTATTATACGGCTGACATGTTTATGTACATAGTCCTACGCATTTTGGGACTGAAGCGTTACACAAGTCTAAAATATATACATAAAAATAAATAGAGCAATTCGAAACTAGTGTCAAGTGTCTGAAGAATTGGACATGTGTGCCACAAGTGTCAGAGAAAAAACCTTAAAATAATTGTGTCCTACCGTATCATGGTACATCCTACCCGTATCCAATTGTGGACACGGATTTAGACACACAAGCAATATAATCTAAATAGATCTAACAAACTAATTAACAAACACTTGGTGCATCATTCTCGAAATTTCCCTAAAATTGGCTCCAAATCCAATATAACTTTTACGTAGAGGGCCATAGAGTCTTAAACTTCTTTATATGGGTAGACCTAGTCCATGGGTGTATTCCTAAGGGTCAAATAGAACAATTAGAGTCTAATTAGAGGGGGAAATGAGATGTATACCTATTAGAAGATGGATTCCCAAAAAGCCAAACAGACACGATTCGGGCATAAAGCTCCTAGCAAATGGACTCCTCTTCTAGTGCTCCAAGTCTCTAAGATCCTAGGCTCCTTCGAATGAAGAGAATGAAAGGGATGGATGAGAATTTGAGTAGAATTTGAAAGAAATTGGTGGAGGAATGGCTCAAATTGGGGAAGAACTCCAAAATGGTAAGAATTAGTGCAATGGAATAAAATGAGAGAGAATGGAACCCTCTCCTAATGTGGCCGGCCAAATAGGGTTTCTCTCACTAATCTACAATGTCTAGTATGCCCTTCTAAAGTTGTCATATAGGCTAATTAATGCATGGAAGGCTCTAAACCTAATTTGGTAAATAGTTTAATCTTTATTTAATTAAATGGCATGATTAAAAGGGTCTAATTGGGCCGTCCAATGAGTTGGTCCATGAATCATGTCATGCTAATTGTTGGTCTCTAATATAGTGTATAGTCTAATTAGTTCGCTAATCCCAAGTAATAAATAGGCTAGCCACTAACATAATAACTAACATAATATAAATAAATAAACATACACAATATTATATAATATGAAATGACAAAAATATTCCTCTACCAGATTTAGATAGTTACAAGTAGATAGCCTGTTAGTGGCCTACATCACTTTTCTGACCTAGCAGGTGTCGAGAGAATGGTCTATTGCACGGACGTAGAGCAAGAAGGATTTTTCCATGACTGGAGCCACCAACACTAGAGGATTCATGAGGTACTTCTTAATATCGTCGAACGCTCGCTGTAATTCTTCGGTCCAAACATAAGAGACTCCATTTTTCATCAGCTGAATGAAGGGTTGGCACCGCTCGGAGAGATTCGCTACGAACCTTCTGATGTACGCCAATCTTCCGGAAAGGCCGCAAACTCTCTGAGATTCTTCGGTGGGTGCATGTCAAGGATAGCTTTCGTCTTCTCAGGGCCTATATGGATACCCTTCAACATTATAACAAAATCCAAGAACTTCCCACTGAGACTCCCATAATTGACTTGGTAGGGTTTATTTTGAGCTGATGTGGCCGCATTAGATCAAACACAGATTTCAGGTCATGGGGATGATCATCTTGAAAACGATTTTTGACAACGGTGTCTTCAACCTAACATTCCATCGTTTTGCATAGATGTTCACGGAATATGGTGCTCATAGCTCATTGGTAGGTCGTTGTTGCAGTCACAAATGTAAAAAAGAAGGGGAGTTTAAGAAGCTTCCTCTTTTGGATTACAACGAAAACAACGAGAACCCTAAAAATGAGGTTTCTTAGTAAAAATATAAGATCGGGGGAAGCATGACGTAGAGGTCGAGTACTGCAATGGCTCCTTTGCTCCGTTGACGATCAATACGCTTTGTCTTCTTTCGATATACTCTTTGTGTGAAATATCTCGTGTGTATATTTGTGGTGTTCTTCGGATTTCTTCTCAATGTTTGTGTCTTTTCGTTGGAAGGCATGTACCTCCTTTTATAGCCATTATTAAAGATAGACTACGCATGCGACATTGACGAGAAGAGATCTTCTACAGGATAGACATAATTTAGGATGTCACAAGCTTGTATGATACAACTGATTAACCGCTCGGTTCAATCTTGTTGACACGTGACATTGATTGAACGTCGGTTGGCCACAGAGATCATGGAAGTGCATTTAAAGATCCTGAGTTGTAATAATCATGAGTTATGGTTAATTACTATATGGTTTGATCAGGAATGATACATAGCACATATAGTAATTTAGGGTAATCTGCCATTGGAATGGGGACGGTCATAACACACGCCATAAATGCAAAATTTAAATCAGGTAACCAGATCGCTTTGACATGGTGCACAATCTATGATTTAGAGGGATCTTTCATTTGAATAGGGCGATTATGACACATGCCATAAAAGTAAGATTTGATCCTTTCAGTCATTGATTGTGGGATCGGGGTGTCCCAATAAGGGGCACGAACCATTCGCCTCCAGGAAGCATGTAGCGTGGAGATTTTGGTCTTGTGAAAGACCTACTGAGACATTCAAGCCATATGATGCCTTGGCAGCATGAGAGCTTCTGGAAAGGGAGCCGCATGAAGTATTTTAGAGGCTAGCCATGAAGTATCATAGAAGGTAGCTGCATGGAGAGAATCCATTTCCGTTTGAAGCTATCAAAGATATGCTTTTGGGGCGTTGTGCTGTCATCGGCCGCTATAGAGACCGCTAGGGGAACTGTTTGGCAGTGTACTTGTAGAGGTCCCACTTCTCTAGGCAATAAGTGTTGCGGACTCGGTATCTAGTGATGAGTCTGTCTGGGGAGCCGTAGGGAATTTTTGGACTTCGCATAGGGGCCTGATGTGTTTTTAGGCTAAGCAGGCTTGGACATTTTTCATCTTCTATAACCCCATTCAAAATTTTTAAACTCGACACAAGTTTGGAATACGTTGAACTGAAGCATAGACTTGTAGAGTTCTGGGCTGGATAGGGTTCGTCCATTTTGAACCCTGTATAGTCATTGGGCCTCAGATAACGTCGTCGGTTGGGAAACACTTTGTAATATTGCTAGCCTGGCAAATAGGGTTTATGTCACGACCCGCACCCACTGTGAGGGTACGAGAACGTAACAACGCCCAGCCTACGCCGCAGTGTCGGCGGTAGAACGCTGTCCTAGGTCAACATACATCCGACAATATCTATCTAAACAGTTTATACTCCCCGAATGGGGGTGACATAGCAGTAATAAACTCAATCACAACTAAGGAAGAGATAGCACGATATGAATAGAACTCAAGGAAAACAAATAGATGAAAAGTAGTCTAAGATAATCCCAGCAAATATCCAGAAGTACATGGTCTCAGATACAGAAAGAAAGAATATACATCTCCGAACTCAGAATAAAGTCTAGCTAAACATGCCTCAAGGCTACATAAAAGAAACTAACCTCACTAATCTAATCTAGGCAAACTGGGTGATATCCTCAGCTAGAGCTGGGTCCTCCTGAGGGTCCAGCTCATAGGTGTCATCTAAGGCTGCCCCGTAGTAAGTATCCAGACCAGCCTCCTCCTCGTCCTCTGTAATATTTTCAACAGGTCCAGTCAGGACAGGAGCGAGCACAATACATCTCATGCAGTTCATATCATGTCAGGAAATATAAAGCAGGCAATAGAATAAAATACATAAAATGCTGTAAGAAGATGTACATAAAAACAGGAGAGATATTTGATAACTGGAAATATATACAAGATAAGTAAGAACTGTAAGTGACTAGTGATTTAGAGTATGAGATGGCATGTAATTGGCTTAGGTTGTACATGATGAACATGAAAAGTAACAGAGTGTACATGATGGGTAAATCACATGGCCATTTATACTCACCCCTACCCACAATCAATACACAAGGATCTATTCAAGTTACGTTACGGACATGATATTTTGGTTATACAAGAGACACATGGGCAAATCATGAGCGTACATGAAAGAACATGAGAGTACATGAATGTACATGTAAGAACATGAGAGAACATGAGTGTACATGAATAACGCAGAAGCAAGGAATACATGATGTACATGAAACACATGTCATAAAGTATCCGATGCGCCCGCTAAGGGGGATAACATCCCAAGAAGAGATCCATATAGTACCAATCCGTGATGATAACGTGACAGCATCAAGTAAAAGTAATCTAGAGCGAGAATATAAGTCGTGACAAGTATGAAACGATCAGAGAATGTACTCGCCTGGTATCTGAGTGTCCGATATGAAAGTACTGTCCGAGGAGTGGTGTCTGGCTCCTAATCAAACAGCACAAGTCACAACAAGTCCAGAATAGTAAAATAGCCCTACTATGCATTCTACATGATTCTATGTCAATCTAGGCCAAACTCAACTCTTGGTCAACTCTGATCAACCCTAGAAGTCAAACTAGGTCAACCAAGTCTAATTGAGTCTAAACTAAGCTATTCTAATCTACACTAGCTAGCACCATTCCTAACAAGGCTAGGCAAACCTATACTAGCCATATCACAATATAGCTAGTAGCTAATTCTAGAATACCTTAGCAAGTCTACAACCTTACCATTACACCCATTGATTAACACCACAATATTACACAATCTAGGCTAAAAGTAACTCCTACATCATATCTAACAAGGAAGTATATATATATATACACTCATACAATTTCACACATACACATTGTATATGCCTAATACAACCATGGCCTACAAGTGAGGAATAGAATATAGAGAAGAGAGAGAGTGCTAGTGTGTGTATGAAACATGAATTGTGGACAGAAAATAACAGGAAGGGGTGTGCTCTGTGTTTGCAGGAATACCACAGGAAAAAAAAGAGAAAACACTAGGTACTAGTGTGTGTATCATGTGTGTGTCAAAGAAGTGTATATGTGTCCTGTGTGCAGGAAAAAGTGACAGTGAAAAGGAGAAATGTGTGTGTGCAGCCTAAAATTGTGTGTATAAATGTAGCTGTGTGGTGAGGCAAAGCAAAGTGTATGTGTGTGCTAAACAGTGAGGGGAGTGTGTGATGAAATCAAGAGTATGTACACAGGAAATACCTACCCATGTGCAGGAATTAAACAACAGTGGAAGGAGGGAAGAGTGTATATACTGAAAACTGGAATAGCAAATAGCCCCCCTTAAACTGGTATCTACTATGAGTCAAAACCAAGGTTAATAACACACAAAAATCAGTTACTCAAGCTCGGTTTCAGTTCAAACCAATGGCAACCCCATACCAAAACCAACTCAAAACTGGGAAGGGTGGACTGAAACAGACCACAGCTCCAGGTTTTAGAGTTCAACCCAAGACTGTGTAAACCAATTTGTGTGATTCCAGTTCAGCCTACACATAAACTCTCTAAGTTAATTTGATAATTAGAACATCAAAGCTTCTCAATCAACACTCAAAAACCAGTCACATTTCCAGATTCAATTCTCAGTTAAAAAGTACAGAAGAATTTCTCAGATTTTATCTTAACAATTAGGAAAACAAACCAGTGAAGTGGAAGGTTAAAAAGAACAGTGCAAGAGGGAACACAGGAAAACAGTGAATGAGGAAGAAAATTCAATACTTCATGTATACATGCCCATTCACAGGTTATACAAAACTGGACAATCTCAGTTTTTACATTTAAAGTTAACACACCATATAGAAAATGAAATCACATATAATATCAGTGAAGTAGAGGACAGTGGGTGTACTTGTGGAGTTAACAAGGTGTGTGTGAGGTTATACAGGAAATACAATTAGTGAAGAAATGTGTGTACACCCAGGTTGAATCCCTCAAATCTCAGGTTTTTCCTGAACAAGGTTCAGTCTAGACAGTTCAGTCCCATTTGTCATTAATCCTCAATGTAATCCACCCAAAATTTACTCATAACTAGACAACATATAGGAGTATAGATTAGAGTTCATAAAATGCATTAACAGTGATTGATAGGTTAATATATTCAGGTAAAACTAAATTAAGAAACTGGAAGCCTTGACAGGAAATGTAATAACAGTTGACATTGACTTTGAAACCAACTCATTACCCAAAATCTTATACTCACAACCCACTGCTCATTTTCGAATGTAGAGACTATGCTAACATGTATATTGATATGTAGGGATCAATTTAAATAGAGAACACAGCAGAACAGGGGGTTAATAGGTTGGAAAAACTTCAGGAATTACAGTGTCAGTCCAAGTATCAGGGACAGTTCAAACTCCCATTACAACCAAAATCCAAATTAAAACCTAATCTAATGTATAAACATGATCTACCATAGGTTATACATTAATATTAGGACCCAAATAGCCAATGAAAACATGAATTAAACTAATTAAAATAGGAATTAACACACAGAAACACAAAACTGGACAGTGGAAAAACAGTGTCGTGCACGCGTGTCGTGGCCTCGTGCATACGACACAGGACACATGAGGCCCTGTGCTCGTGCCCTCGTATTCGCCCAACATAGGGCAACACATTCGTGTCCCTGACACGTCATCACGACGTGTCCACGAGGGACACGAAGCCCGTGTCAGGAGCTGCTGTTCGCGTGAAACAGCGCAGTGGAATCCCCTTGCGGGGTCAAGTGTGTATCCGACACGACACGAAGTCGTCTCCAACTTGGAGGACCTCATGTCAGTCATTGCCCCTTGGCCCACGCCAAGTGGCATGACCTGAGTCGCCGTGTCCAACGAGCACGACCCCTCGAGTAGTAGGGGACTGAACAGAAACATGCCAGTTCGTGAACAGCCGTGTCCAAACCAAATAGCACCCGACACAGACACAAAACCACCAGACATCCTTCACAAACATTCATACCCACACCTAGATCTACAAACCTATGCAATTAGTTTTACAAAAATCGAAAATTGAATCCTATGTGGCATTTCTACAAACACCTAGGCCACACCCTTGATACGTGTCCAAATGGACACAAAACTCACGAAACCTGACACGACACCAATGCACACACTTAGGGGACCCCTAGGGCTTCCTAATGATGAAGACAAATCGAAATTTCATTAAGGAATGAGGAAGTTACCTATTCTTGAAATTTCAAGAAAAACCCCTTCTCTAGAGCTTTTCTCCTTGATGTCCCAATCCAACAAATCCACAACAAACTGAGATGAAACTTCAATAACAGCAAGAATAGAGGTATTAGAACCTATTGGAAGAGATTAGAATGAAAAGGAAGGGAAATGGAGTTCTAGGGATTAATTAAAATAGGAAACAAACCTTGTTTTTCTAACTTGAGCTTTCCTAAGAAGGAGGCAACCCTAAAAATAGGAGAGTATAAATAGGGTGGTGTTCCCAAGGAGGATATGGTGGCTGGACAATAATGTCTAGGGCTTAGGGTTTTGTTATTATTTGGGCCTTGGGCCAAGTTAGCTAGTCCTATCAAGTTTAGTCACAAAATGACTTGTGAAACCACAATCCATTTATCAAAACACTTGATTCCTAAATTCCTAATTAAATTTCTAATGAATCAATAACTACTGACTTAAGTCATACTAGGTTAGACTAGGGTCACTTGACCTAACCAAGCCCAACTAACTAGGGTTAGCTCCTAGGTTGGTCTACAAGGGCTAAAACTAGCCAAAATCAAACTAGTCCAAATAAATCCAAAATAATTCCTAAAAATTATCATAAATTCAAATAAATTCTATTAAATCTAAATAATAATTAATAACCCCAAATAATTCTTAAATTTACAAAAATGACTAAAATACCCCTCAATCTGGAAATGAACTCTAGCATGACACCAATTCATAAGTCATGAATTTAAATAGTTTAAAAATAATTAAAAATTACTAAAAATCATAAAATGAAATAAATACCATTAAATAATAATTATAATTACAAAATTTTAAAATTACCCTCTTCTGGAAAACTGGGTGTTACAATCCTACCCACCTTATAAAAATTTCGTCCTCAAAATTAAAATGGTAGTAGTCCTTCTAGGTCAAACACCCCACCATCAAAGTCTCAATCATACCGTCAGATAATCATATGCGTCTGTCCAAAACCATGATTCTCAGAATCTCTGTCATGCCAGTGAGCAAGGCTACGATAATCACAGAGTCCTCAACTATGGTATATACCTCTAGAACTATGGTATTTAAAATTTCGCATTGCCGCGCGCTTGGCAGCGAAAACCTCAAATTCCTACACCCGAGAAATACATCCATAATCTGACTATATGTCCTCTCTATGCCTGCTAGCAAGACCCTAGAGGATTCTAAAATCTCATAATCGAGGCGACCTAGCCCATACAATTTATCTCAGAAGAATAATAAAAAAAATTAAATTATAATGAAACGCCAGATCAAACTTATCAACAGTGAGGAGACAGATAGGAATAGATAGAACTGAATTTCAAGATAGGTATAATGAGATAAGGTGGAAATAGAATCGAGAAGATCAGAACCTGCAAGCACCTCTCCTACTGCCTGAGCATCCTCAAGTGTCATGGCGTAAGCTCGTCCTTGCTGGCCTCCCCTGGCCTGCTGCTGATGTTGTGCGAACCTCTGTTGCTGAGTCTGCAATGCTGGTCCTCTCTGTTGTCCTGCCGGAGCCCCAGCTCCTGCTCCCTGAGTTGTCCGTCCCGCAGACTTGGGACATTCTCTCAACTGATGATCTGATGATCCACAGAGTAGGCACTTGCCTAGCCTCAGCCTACATTCACCCCAATCGTGCCCTGGTTTCTTACAGATGGGGCAAAAGGTAACATGCTGTTGCCTCTGCTGCTGCTGCTGTCTCTGCTGGAATGGCTGCGGCTGGAACTGCCTCGGCTGCTGGTGCTGAGGGTGAGGCCTCTTGGCCTGGCCTCCGCTGCTGCTGCCACCGACTGGGTCTCGTCCCCTCTTGAGCCTAAGCTCAAGATCATCCTCTGCTAATAAGGCTCCTGTCAGAATCTTCTCGAACGTGGCATCCCTGTTGCCCTTGGTCAAGGACTTGACCTCCCTGACCAGACCCTTCCGGAACCTCTGGGCCTTCGCCGTCTCGCTCAATCCCTCAACAAACCTGTCGAGACGGCCAAATTCTCCCGCATACTCCTCTACTGAGAGGCTCCCCTGGACCAAGCTCTCAAACTGCGTCTCCAAGGCTCTGACTGCTGAATCTGGGAAGAACTTTTTCTTGAAGAAGCCCCTAAACTGCTCCCAAGTCTGCCCTGGTACCCCCACCCTGGGGTCCGACTGATACCAGGTGCGAGCAAGATCTCGCATCCGGCTAGCTGCAGCCTCTATCTGGAGATCTGCTGGAATCTTGGCCAAGCGAAAAATCTCCTCCATATGCTCGATCCACTCGTCAGCATATATAATCCCCTCTGTCCCCAAGAAGTCTCTGGGGCTCATCTTCTGGAACTGCTCGATCCCAGGTGTCTTCGGCTGCTGCACCACTGGTCGAGCCGCGGCTGTCGTGACGGCCAACTCCATGCCTCTATCCTGTCGAGCCTGCTGTCTGTCCATGAACTGCTGGAAGTAGGCAAACATCTGCGCCGCGTCCACGTATCCTGGAGGCGGCTGCTGGAAGGGATCCTCTGGAATGACCGGGTCTTGCCTCTGATCTGGTGGAGGTATACCCCTTGCTGCTGGTGGAAGGGCTCCCCCGATCGCGGCTGAAACGTCTACCCCAGCTAGCATGAGTGGGTCTGCGGCACCAGGGGCTAGCTGCTGGGTATGAGAGGTGGCAGTCCTCCCATCGATGTCCCCCTGGCCCTGGCGAGGTGATCCTATCTCAACCATCCTGGAGACAGATCAAAGAAACAATTGCTGAGAACGAGTCGAAATAGCAAAGGAGGACAGTTATATTCAAAGGAAAACAATATCAGCAAGAACTGAGATGGTATGAATTAGATAAGAGTTTTTCCTAATATGATTGAGTACCTCAAAGAAATATCCTAATCCTACTGCAGGCTGTAGTGATACTCTAGTTCGAATACCACTACATAAACTCGACCTGCATGGGCTACCACTAAAAACATGTCACGACCCGCACCCACTGTGAGGGTACGAGAACGTAATAACGCCCAGCCTACGCCGCAGTGTCGGCGGTAGAACGCTGTCCTAGGTCAACATACATCCGACAATATCTATCTAAACAGTTTATACTCCCCGAATGGGGGTGACATAGCAGTAATAAACTTAATCACAACTAAGAAAGAGATAGCACGATATGAAATAGAACTCAAAGAAAACAAATAGATGAAAAGTAGTCTAAGATAATCCCAGCAAATATCCAGAAGTACATGGTCTCAGATACAGAAAGAAAGAATATACATCTCCGAACTCAGAATAAAGTCTAGCTAAACATGCCTCAAGGCTACATAAAAGAAACTAAGCCTCACTAATCTAATCTAGGCAAACTGGGTGATATCCTCAGCTAGAGCTGGGTCCTCCTGAGGGTCTAGCTCATAGGTGTCATCTAAGGCTGCCCCGTAGTAAGTATCCAGACCAGCCTCCTCCTCGTCCTCTGTAATATTTTTAACAGGTCCAGTCAGGACAGGAGCGAGCACAATTCATCTCATGCGGTTCATATCATGTCAGGAAATATAAAGCAGGCAATAGAATAAAATACATGAAATGCTGTAAGAAGATGTACATGAAAACAGGAGAGATATTTGATAACTGGAAATATATACATGATAAGTAAGAACTGTAAGTGACTAGTGATTTAGAGTACGAGATGGCATGTAATTGGCTTAGGTTGTACATGATGAACATGAAAAGTAACAGAGTGTACATGATGGGTAAATCACATGGCCATTTATACTCACCCCTACCCACAATCAATACACAAGGATCTATTCAAGTTACGTTACGGACATGATATTTTGGTTATACAAGAGACACATGGGCAAATCATGAGCGTACATGAAAGAACATGAGAGTACATGAACGTACATGTAAGAACATGAGAGAACATGAGTGTACATGAATAACGCAGAAGCAAGGAATACATGATGTACATGAAACACATGTCATAAAGTATCCGATGCGCCCGCTAAGGGGGATAACATCCCAAGAAGAGATCCATATAGTACCAATCCGTGATGGTAACGTGACAGCATCAAGTAAAAGTAATCTAGAGCGAGAATATAAGTCGTGACAAGTATGAAACGATCAGAGAATGTACTCGCCTGGTATCTGAGTGTCCGATATGAAAGTACTGTCCGAGGAGTGGTATCTGGCTCCTAATCAGAACAGCACAAGTCACAACAAGTCCAGAATAGTAAAATGGAGCCCTACTATGCATTCTACATGATTCTATGTCAATCTAGGCCAAAGTCAACTCTTGGTCAACTCTGGTCAACCCTAGAAGTCAAACTAGGTCAACCAAGTCTAATTGAGTCTAAACTAAGCTATTCTAATCTACACTAGCTAGCACCATTCCTAACAAGGCTAGGCAAACCTATACTAGCCATATCACAATATAGCTAGTAGCTAATTCTAGAATTCCTTAGCAAGTCTACAACCTTACCATTACACCCATTGATTAACACCACAATATATTACACAATCTAGGCTAAAAGTAACTCCTACATCATTATCTAACAAGGAAGTATATATATATATATACACTCATACAATTTCACACATACATATTGTATATGCCTAATACAACCATGGCCTACAAGTGAGGAATAGAATATAGAGAAAAGAGAGAGTGCTAGTGTGTGTATGAAACATGAATTGTGGACAGAAAATAACAGGAAGGGGGTGTGCTCTGTGTTTGCAGGAATACCACAGGGAAAAAAAAGAGAAAACACTAGGTACTAGTGTGTGTATCATGTGTGTGTGCCAAAGAAGTGTATATGTGTCCTGTGTGCAGGAAAAAGTGACAGTGAAAGGGAGAAATGTGTGTGTGCAGCCTGAAAATTGTGTGTATAAGAATGTAGCTGTGTAGTGAGGCAAAGCAAAGTGTATGTGTGTGCTAAACAGTGAGGGGAGTGTGTGATGAAATCAAGAGTGTGTACACAGAAAATACCTACCCATGTGCAGGAATTAAACAACAGTGGAAGAAGGAGGGAAGAGTGTATATACTGAAAACTGGAATAGCAAATAGCCCCCCTTAAACTGGTATCTACTTGATGAGTCAAAACCAAGGTTAATAACACACAAAAATCAGTTACTCAAGCTCGGTTTCAGTTCAAACCAATGGCAACCCCATACCAAAACCAACTCAAAACTGGGAAGGGTGGACTGAAACAGACCACAGCTCCAGGTTTTAGAGTTCAACCCAAGACTGTGTAAACCAATTTGTGTGATTCCAGTTCAGCCTACACATAAACTCTCTAAGTTAATTTGATAATTAGAACATCAAAGCTTCTCAATCAACACTCAAAAACCAGTCACATTTCCAGATTCAATTCTCAGTTAAAAAGTACAGAAGAATTTCTCAGATTTTATCTTAACAAATTAGGAAAACAAACCAGTGAAGTGGAAGGTTAAAAAGAACAGTGCAAGAGGGAACACAGGAAAACAGTGAATGAGGAAGGCAAATTCAATACTTCATGTATACATGCCCATTCACAGGTTATACAAAACTGGACAATCTCAGTTTTTACATTTAAAGTTAACACACCATATAGAAAATGAAATCACATATAATATATCAGTGAAGTAGAGGACAGTGGGTGTACTTGTGGACAGTTAACAAGGTGATGTGTGTGAGGTTATACAGGAAATACAATTAGTGAAGAAATGTGTGTACACCCAGGTTGAATCCCTCAAATCTCAGGTTTTTCCTGAACAAGGTTCAGTCTAGACAGTTCAGTCCCATTTGTCATTAATCCTCAATGTAATCCACCCAAAATTTACTCATAACTAGACAACATATAGGAGTATAGATTAGAGTTCATAAAATGCATTAACAGTGATTGATAGGTTAATATATTCAGGTAAAACTAAATTAAGAAACTGGAAGCCTTGACAGGAAATGTAATAACACTTGACATTGACTTTGAAACCAACTCATTACCCAAAATCTTATACTCACAACCCACTGCTCATTTTCGAATGTAGAGACTATGCTAACATGTATATTGATATGTAAGGATCAATTTAAATAGAGAACACAGCAGAACAGGGGGTTAATAGGTTGGAAAAACTTCAGGAATTACAGTGTCAGTCCAAGTATCAGGGACAGTTCAAACTCCCATTACAAACCAAAATCCAAATTAAAACCTAATCTAATGTATAAACATGATCTACCACAGGTTATACATTAATATTAGGACCCAAATAGCCAATGAAAATATGAATTAAACTAATTAAAATAGGAATTAACACACAGAAACACAAAACTGGACAGTGGGAAAAACAGTGTCGTGTACGCGTGTCGTGGCCTCGTGCATACGACACAGGACACATGAGGCCCTGTGCTCGTGCCCTCGTATTCGCCCAACATAGGGCAACACATTCGTGTCCCTGACACGTCATCACGTCGTGTCCACGAGGGACACGAAGCCCGTGTCAGGAGCTGCCGTTCGCGTGAAACAGCGCAGTAGAATCCCCTTGCGGGGTCAAGTGTGTATCCGACACGACACGAGGTCGTCTCCAACTTGGAGGATCTCATGTCAGTCATTGCCCCTTGGCCCACGCCAAGTGGCATGACCTGAGTCACCGTGTCCAACGAGCACGACCCCTCGAGTAGCAGGGGACTGAACAGAAACAGGCCAGTTCGTGAACAGCCGTGTCCAAACCAAATAGCACCCGACACAGACACAAAACCACCAGACATCCTTCACAAACATTCATACCCACACCTAGATCTACAAACCTATGCAATTAGTTTTACAAAAATCGAAAATTGAATCCTATGTGGCATTTCTACAAACACCTAGGCCACACCCTTGATACGTGTCCAAATGGACACAAAACTCACGAAACCTGACACGACACCAATGCACACACTTAGGGGACCCCTAGGGCTTCCTAATGATGAAGACAAATCGAAATTTCATTAAGGAATGAGGAAGTTACCTATTCTTGAAATTTCAAGAAAAACCCCTTCTCTAGAGCTTTTCTCCTTGATGTCCCAATCCAACAAATCCACAACAAACTGAGATGAAACTTCAATGACAGCAAGAATAGAGATATTAGAACCTATTGGAAGAGATTAGAATGAAAAGGAAGGGAAATGGAGTTCTAGGGATTAATTAAAATAGGAAACAAACCTTGTTTTTCTAACTTGAGCTTTCCTAAGAAGGAGGCAACCCTAAAAATAGGAGAGTATAAATAGGGTGGTGTTCCCAAGGAAGATATGGTGGCTGGCCAATAATGTCTAGGGCTTAGGGTTTTGTTATTGTTTGGGCCTTGGGCCAAGTTAGCTAGTCCTATCAAGTTTAGTCACAAAATGACTTGTGAAACCACAAGCCATTTATCAAAACACTTGATTCCTAAATTCCTAATTAAATTTCTAATGAATCAATAACTACTGACTTAAGTCATACTAGGTTAGACTAGGGTCACTTGACCTAACCAAGCCCAACTAACTAGGGTTAGCTCCTAGGTTGGTCTACAAGGGCTAAAACTAGCCAATATCAAACTAGTCCAATTAAATCCAAAATAATTCCTAAAAATTCTCATAAATTCAAATAAATTCTATTAAATCTAAATAATAATTAATAACCCCAAATAATTCTTAAATTTACAAAAATGACTAAAATACCCCTCAATCTGGAAATGAACTCTAGCATGACACCAATTCATAAGTCATGAATTTAAATAGTTTAAAAATAATTAAAAATCACTAAAAATCATAACATGAAATAAATACCATTAAATAATAATTATAATTTCAAATTTTCAAAATTACCCTCTTCTGGAAAACTGGGTGTTACAGTTTAGTAGAAGGGAAATAATTCTTTTCCTCGAATTTCTTTCTTCTTCGCATCTGTTCAAAAACCCTAGTATAGAAGCATGAAATTTCAGACACATCCGAAGACCAAAGTGTCTATGCGCCACAAACATCATGCGCCGAAAAGATAAGATAAATGTTAGCGCATCATTCAAAGACAACAGAGATAAAAAGTACATGAAGAGTAATTTTTTATTTCATATGAAAATGTATTACATGGCTAAAATAATTACAATAAAAAGTCTATTACAAAGAAGCCTAAACTCTACAACTAGGCGCATCACTCTGACATCTCAGCATAGGCGCATCATTCCTCCTCATTAGAGCAAATCACTTCCTCGTCAAACGTACGAGTGCTTCGGCTAATGAAGCATTTATTGAGCAGAATGCGGGTTGGCAATCAATCCAAACCCGGTGGCTCTTCCAGCATAACGAAAGCCGGGGTACGACGACCCCAATCTTTGGATGCAACAGGAACCCAATGCCATCTCGTAGATGAACACCGCCGATAATGGGCTCAACCATAAGCTGTTGTGTCCATAGCTCTCCTGACGTATATCAGTCTTCTGAAAGAGTTCGTCGTCAAAATTAAAGCTTCTTTGAATGAGGAGATCCACAATCCACAGTCTTCCCAAAGAGAAGGATTGGTCGAGTTCATCTCAAATGAGAAGTTTGGATGAAATGAACGAGCAAACTCTCTACACTTCTATTTATAGGCCAGGGCAAATCAAACCCATGCACCAAGTGGCAACTTTGCCGAAGTCAGTGCAATAAACTTACAATAATAGTGATGAATTTGCCATCACAAAATCAGCTAAATCAAAGTCATCCTTGAAAGACTCAACAAAGCTCACCAAAGAAGATGTGCCACGTAGCTTATACATTCGTCAACCCCATATGCTGCACGACTGATGTGCCCCCGAGCTCTCCACCCATTAAGAATTTAATGCTAGATAAAAGAAATAACAGTAGTACGCGTCTCGAAGTATGAGCAGTTGACAGCTTTTATATAAATTGAAGAGACAAAATCGTTACTCTCTATCGGTTACGGTTGTGCCCTACCACATGGTCGACGGGTCTCTTTCACATGCGCCTCTATAGCCATGCGCCCAAACTCAGCATGCGCTTCTGAAGACGTGCGCCAAGACTTGCTATTTGACCTTAAAAGTCACGTATCAAGCCTCTTCATGCACCAGATCCTACGCGCATCCACTCAAGTCAAGCCAAGATCTTTGAGTAATAGACACACGCTACGTGTTATTAACTCAGTTTTGCCTAAGAACGGGTGCCAACTTTCCAAGATCTCAGTGATGGAACTGGGGATTCCCAGGACCCTTCCTTTGGTGTGCGTATTGATCGATAGAAAGTTAAACAGATCTAATACGTGTTCTAACCCTTCATAGGCGGAAACTAGGGTTCACAAATTATACCTGCGATGGAAAGGAGACAAGTAATTCCTGGCAATCTCGAGCGGACGACCCCAAGATCTTTTGCACGTATTCCTTCCTCGAGTTGGACGTCGTGTGGGCGACAATCTCCCAACTTTTTCTTCTCCTTGGCAGCACTCTCTTTCTCTCCTTACGTGAATCACGAATTTAGAGAAAATTTCAGATTTCTAATTATTAATCTGGCAGCCAGAGAATAGAAGATATATATAGGCTACGACAGGGACCATGAGGAGAAATTAAGGTAGGCCTCCTAACGGATCTGGATATCCCGTGTTCAGCCCGAACACACAATCCAAGCCCATTAACAATAGCTCGGTCCACTAATGAGCTATTGTTGCACTACCTCCCTAATCCCAAATTATGTTTGTGGGCTCCTTTTATTATATGCTCGTTTGGCTCCCCATGTTAAGATATCGTATGTCCGTCGATCAAATTAAGTTACTGACAACTATATTGATTTGACATCTTTTATCCTTAAGTAGTACCGCTCAACTTTATTTGTCATATCGGATATAATCCGCCTGCAGGGTTTACATGACAATCCCTATGAGCTCCTTAAGAGGACATTATCAACCCGATGTATCGGGACATGGATTCCATTTATAATCAACAGCCCATCATATATACAATGTTATTACCCAATTCATAGAGGTTGTTGATCCATAATGAATCTCACTCTTTTATGAGTCAAAGTAATGCGCATTGCATATACACGTCCGTTATTATATCCGGATTAAGAGTACAAGCATCCATAATAACAGAGGTATTTGTTCTCTTATGTAGTCAGTACAAAGAGAACAACCTCAAGTGGTCCTGTTCAATACACACAAAGTGTACCAGTGTAAACCTATAGTCAAGACAGACTAATACCAGATTACACTACAACCTTTCCAATAGATTGTCCAAGTCCATCTAGTTGTGAACTATTTATATACTCCATTGGAAACTGATAATATGATCTTCTGTGTGACACCACACACCATATTATCTACAATATAGAATATCAGACATTTGCATTAACACTTGCAACAAATACAATATGCAAACATTTGCCCATATGATTCTCATTCAAAATTTTAGGAAATAAGGTTACTACAAAAGTGATGCTTTTAGTATATAACCCTAACACTCAGGAACAACCAAATCTCAATAACTGCTACATGTCAGCTCCTCTGCAGCTCAACAGTGCAGTTCAAACAGATCATGATTTAGCTCCAGATCCCCATCTCATCATCCATACGCCCAACAAAGTCAGACACGTGGCATCCCTACATTCAAAATCTTCATGCGCGTATCGCATATGCGCACGTAAACAGATCATTCTGTCGCCTATAAATAGCAGGATCATTCCTTCATTCAAGAGCTTCGGATCTTCAACTTTTCAACCCGTTAGCATCCAGAGCACTTGTAATAGCTTCAATCCTTTTCAAGTCACTACCCGTTCTAGATCAACTCAGACCTTCAGAGAGTCTGAGATCGTCGTCAGATCGTCAATGGAGTAAAGAATTGTAAACCCCTAGAATTTTCAAAAGATTTTATTATTATTCTATATTGACTTGAATTTTTTATTTTTGATAATTATTTATAAATAAAGACTTAGTCGTATTTATATTTTGTTACACTCATTGACAAGACAATGTGGTACGATGGGTGGCATCGTGTGCCCTGTCTAGCGTCGTCCCCCTCTAAATTTACTTGTCGTAATATTCGATTATTTTTTAGAAATATTTTATACTTGTTTATAATTTCCTTTTATGTATTATTTACTTATTTTAGAACATAATTGGAAATTATATTTGGGTTAATGATATTAGGGTTTCAATATTAAGTAAGTTATATATATATATACATATATATATATATATATATTTTATATATATATATATATATATATATATATATATATATATATATATAGTGTAAATAAATGCTACAAGGTATTTTAGGAATTTATAAATATATGAAATATATTTTCATGAATTATGTGTTTAGACTAGAATTTTAGATATAAATATATTCATATCTTTTGTTGATTTAAAGAGGTTATTTTTGTAAAGAAAAAGAATAACAAAAAAAAGAAAAAAAAACTTGAAACAGTGCCACGTACTGTTCCTTCACCCCTTCCATACTGGAACCCGACCCCCTTGTAACTCAATGAATGAGAAAAAAAAGACACGATGTAGGAACAGTACTACTAAAAACCCGACACCCAATTCTTTCTTTCCGCGAACCATAGGAAGGTTTTGATGAATCAAAATCTTCACCAAATCATTCAAAAATTTGTTTCTATCCAATCCTTTTCCAATTCTCTCTAGAATTATCCAATCTTCGTTTTAAATCGAAACAAATATTGATTTAAATCCTCATATAAACCACGGTAAAGAAACCAAACTTTCCGAAGAAATTATTCCTCGTAAACTCTCTCATGATCGCGTGATAGGCCGCCCCCTAGCCCGACGACCTTTTACGTGCCCCACGAGACGCCTGCACACTGCCGACGACGGCTGCCGCACCACCGAGGAGGCGCCGACCCGTCTAGAACAGAGCAAGGCTCTGTTCAGTTAATTGTTGAGGTACGCTCCTTCACACATAATTTTCTTCCTTCGTGCTCGATGGATTTCGAAGTCGTAAACTCCTATGGTTAGCCTACATTACCCTCTAGATGAGACAACAGTTAGATCCCTTCAGTATCGGACCATCGAGTCAAAAAAATTGACTCAATTAATCACCAAAAACTAACTTTTCAACAGTTTGAAACTGTTTCATGTACCCCTGTTTAAGGGATTTTTCCCGTCAAACCAGTAGGCTTTTCAAAAGACTTTTTAAACAATTATTTAGACCCCATATAGCACTTTAAATCCCATTATTTAGTTTATAGTTTCATTTCCTGTGTGTAGAAATATTTGAACCTACACTTAGATAAAAACTTGTTTACAAAAACTTAAAATTTAGAAAAATTAACCGATACGGCGTGCACTCCGACAAACTGGGCGACGTGGTCGTGCACTATATGCATCGAAAGGCGTATATGGATGTTGTTGACGTGTGGGAACTGACAGAACTCAATTTCGTTGCGTGTGCACGACGAAATCAGTGTGTATCCGTCGAGATACCTCGGTATCGACCTTTTGCAAACTTGGCCATAACTTCCTTTACGTTCGCCGTATCGAGACAAAACTTACGCCAACAGGACCGTATCATTTTTTTGGTCCTGTATGCCAAGTTTGGTCCGATTTTGAGAAGGTCAAATGGAACGCCTGTTTGGTGGGCCCGCGACCCGCTCTAACGGGCGAATTTGTGCACGACTCATCGGAATCCAAAATTGGACATACCATTGAGTTCGTCTTCTCAAATCAGACCTGTAGACATATAGTTTGAAGACTTTAGAGACCATAGGTTTTGGCACGCGTTTCGGTATAAAACGGGTTCAACGACGGATATCGTTTTGACCCAAAATTACGATTTTGTCCCTGTTCCAGAATTGGACTTTTGGACAGGCATTTCCTAGACATATCTTTTATACCAAACTCGTTCGTGATGTTTGTTTTAGTATCTGGAGAACCTTGTGGTTTTTGAATTTCGTGTTGACGATTCTAACTGTTGGATTTTGCTATATCTCGCACCACCCTCAAGCAAGATACCTTGCCATTATATTCTGCTTATTTACTGCCATCTAGCATGCTGATTTAGTTTTATTTTCTTACTTATTGTTATTTTCTGCCTTGATATATTTTATGTAATTAACTGTTTAATTTTATTCCTATTACTTTAATATTATGCATCGACTTAAAGTTAAGAAGACTACCCTATGTTGTGATGCATTCATTGGCCTTGACACATGTGTTACACGAATCACGAGTCTCATATAGGTCTCGTACTTGCATAGTTGGTTGGCCACCGATATGTGAGGACGTGCGTTAGGATATAACTGCTAATAGAGTTGCATGCTAGAAGACTTAGCAGTTATGAGTCGGCATTGGGCGGGGAGAACATGATTGGAAGTTGACTACCACCCTATCTATCGTAGACTCGCTCGCTACCGAGGAACGGTAGGTAGACTATATGCTATAGACTCGCTCAATATTGAGGAATAGTATATGGTGTTGTGACTCGCTACTGAGGTACTGTACTGCATTGGTATTTTCGTGACTTGACCCGGTAGTCATGCGACCATGAACTGTTCTTAAAATGCATTCCACTTAGAATGGTTAGATGACCTTTATCCGTGGGTGTATGTACTTTTCCATATGGTTGTGTACTATACCGTTCATGGCTTAGAACAGTATTTTGTCACGAACTAGTGTGCCATACCTTGCCCTTGTTTGGTTGTAGGTGTGGTTCACTACTTCGATGATAAAGTGCTGAACCATGTTATGATTCGGATTATTGTGAGCAGTTTATTTTCAGTTTATATGGCATGTTTTTATGTATCATGTTATGTCCCGCTGAGGACCTGGTGATCTCTCCAGGTGTAGATGGTCAGGATTGCCCCAGGAGTACGGACTCGGTTTAGCTCCTTCGTTTCCTACCGAGGATATCTTACCCTCAGACAATGCCTGATTCTTTCCTTACTTATATCTTTCATTTATTTTCGGAGGTTGGTGTGACGCCCAAAACCAGAATACTGGAGAGCGGGGACGTACATAGCCAGCTACGTATATTGAAATGAAATGCACCTCGCTATACGATCACGGCTGTCTATATATGAGGGTTTACTACAAGCCAACGGTCTCTTAAGGTCAAGCCTATTATCTCAATCTCAAACAAATAATATAATTACAAGATGTTAGACCACCAAAGATACAATAAAGGCGTCCCAAATATTACATATTCAGTTGATCATGAAGCTAGTCATACAAAATGCGAGGACTAGCAAGAGTTAAGTCTTACATGATCAACCCTAGGATTTGTTAATCATGTTACAGCCCGTAGGCAGACAGTAAGTAAAAGTGCATCGAGCTAACAGGTGCTCGTCGGCTAAACGCCTCAAAAGAATGAATTTACAATATAGTGGGTGAACAAAATGGAAAACCCACTCGTAGCCCGGGTTCCTTCTAGTTGCCACCATCGGGATGGAGGTTCGTAGATCCTCTGGTGCTGCTCCGAAATCTGGCCACACAAAACCAGCTGGGTCAAACCCCAGAAAGAGCAAGTGCCACAAAGGAGGCCACAAAATAAGAACAAAAGCCAGCATATCAGAACATAAGAAAATAGAAGAAGGTACAAGTAATAAAAGTATAGCAGGACAATAAACGACTAGGGACATGGAACCATTCCGGGAGCCAGATTACAACCCGTGAACCAAACCAGGATCGGGGTTGTAACCCTTCGCCTTAATAGCACTTGTCTCTATCCATTCATTGTTAAAGATAAGTAAAACAAACATGTTGTTCTGGGACTAGACAAGACTTAGACAGGGATAGACAACATCCATTCACAAGCGGCCAAGCAATTACTACGGCTTACTACTTTAACTAACTAGGGTTATCACAGGCCTAATTACTAACAAGATACAGTGAGAATTTTCCAGTCCTAAGCCCTGCAGACTACCTAGTTATCCTTCCGCGGGTTGAGAGTATGGTTGGGTACATCACCCAGGAGACGATATACCCTTAGGTGACTTAGAGGTGCAACACATGACAGTGTGCTGGAAATGTACTCTACTCGTCGGCAAGCTACAAGTCCATGAAAGCGCCCAGATAACGAGATTTGTTTGTGACTGGAAATTCTCCATGTTCTAGTTTGATCTAATTATTAGCCTAATCCAATTTAGTATGAGTCCCTGGCCGTGGTGCCCAGGAAATCACGTCCTAGTCATGATGCAAGATAAGACAAGTAGATTTGCACAACACAACAAGAAAGAACATCCATGGTGTCAGAGCAAGTCAGGTACGACCAGTTATCAAGTCGAGTCAAGTCAAGAGTGCACCGAGGCGGCCACTATCAAGATGTCAAGTTACAGGGGATTAATTACAGGTCGCAGGTTACAAGTTAAAAGCCACAAGTTACAAGCACCCAACAAGTTACTGTCAAAATCAGAGAATGCTAGCCATAAATTAAAGATACTGAAATTCATGTCAAGACGTGTCGGATTAGTCAACTCGTGCTGTGGGCACCAAGCTCTCAGAGAACAAAATCAGCAAAAGAAAAACCGAGAACCAAAAGGAACACCAAGGGTCAGGAGGGGAAGCCATGGCACAGGGTGTGCCAGGCAAGGGGCTCGAGCAAACGGCGCCAAGAGACGCACTTGGGAATGGTCGCAGCGTGCCAAAGGGCACGGGGAGCCAAGCGCGCAGGGGTGCGGGGTCCAAGCGTGCAAGGGCACGGGGTCCAAAAGCGCAAGGGGCGCGGCCAAGTGCGATGGGGCCAAGAGCGCCGGGGGCGTGGCCAAGTGCGCAGGGGCAAAGTGCGCAGGGGCCAAGTGCGCCAGGGGCGCGGCCAAGTGCACAGGGGGCCGGGGCCTGCTAGGTGCGCAACGCGCAGGCCGGGCGCAAACGGGCGGGGCAGCAGCGCTCTAAAGAGCGCGTGCGCCAACGGTTCAGTGGCCAGCGCCAAAGGGCGCGGCGCGGGGGCAGCCCTATGCAGCCAAGCGCGCGGGGCGCAAGGCGGCGAGGCGCGCGGGCCAACAGCACGCTAAAGAGCGCACGCGGGGGAGGGGGTCTTCTTCTTCCTCTTGCTAAGAGGAAAAACACCCATGGCTTCAAAACTTCAAAATACCACAACTTGGCCATCACAACTCCAAATCCGGATTTTTAAAGTTCTATCGTGGGTGAAATTTGATTCTCCCCAACATAGGAACATCAAAACCCACAAAAACCCAACTTAAATAGATCAAAACCTTATAAATCCGAAAATAGGGGAAACTTAGATCTATGGAAATCCATGGTCCAAAATCAAAAATGACAAGTTCTAATGTTGTTTCTAGAGGGCTAATCTATCTAATGGACAAATCAAAATGGGTTCTTGTTTTATGGCAAGGTACACTTGCCTATGGCTGGGGTGTTGTGTGGAAGAAGGAAGAAGATGATGGAAAATTAATGGAAGAGTAATGAGGAGAGAGAATGTTAGGTGGGAATTTAATGATGGTGGTTGTGGTGGAATGAGGGTGGAGTATAGGTTAAAGTGTTTCATTGGTTTAAAATCAAACCAAGCCAAACCAACCAACTAAAACCGAGCCGAGCCGAAACCCAAATACGAGAAAACCTAAAATTCTGCAAGTCGAAAAAAATAAAAATATATGCCAAAATCCAATTATGAGAATAAATATGAAACACGGGAAATGAGGGTGACAACTCTACCCACCTTAAAAGAATTTCGTCCTCGGAATTTAATCAAGGAGCTAGAGACTGCCACGGCAAGCTACACTAAGCACCAACAACTATACTAAGCAGTTCAATCATACAATCATGCATGCAAGCAAGGGATGGAAAGCATAAGGCATAAGGAAGACATTATACCTTACGAGTCAAACAAGTCGGGATATCGCGATCGGAGGTCGTCCTCACGCTCCCACGTTGACTCACCTAGAGAGTGATGATCCCAAGCAATACGGACTAAGTTAATAGTCTTGTTCGTGAATATCTTCTCCCTCCGGTCCGATATAGACACGGGCCTCTCCTCATACGAAAGGTTGGTACCAACAACCAATTCCGATTGGTCTAGGATATGGCTCGGGTCCGGGATATACCGTCATAATTGGGACACATGGAATACATCATGCACCTCACTTAGCGACGGCGGAAGAGCAAGATGATAGGATACATCTCCTACTCGTTCCAAGATATCGAACGACCCTATATACCTAGGACTAAGCTTTCCCCGCACGCCAAAGCGAATGACGCCGCGGTTAGGCGAGATCCTAAGGAATACATGGTCGTCGATAGCAAACTCTAAGGGACGCCGATGGGCATCGGCCCAATGTCGTTGGCGATTTTGGACAACTCGAAGATGATTCCTGACTTTTCTGACTACTTCAACTGTCTGGGCAATCATTTCTGGACCGAGCATCTACCTCTCTCCGATATCGTCCCATGCTAATGGGGATCTGCATTTCCTACCATACAGTGCCTCGAACGGGGCCATCTGAATGCTGGCCTGGAAACTGTTGTTGTACGAGAACTCTACCAGGTGCAGGTGATCCTCCCATGAACCACCGAAGTCAAGTGTACAAGATCTCAACATGTCTTCAAGAGTCTGGATTGTGCGCTCTGACTGACCATCTGTCTGCGGATGATAAGCTGAGCTAAACTGAAGGTGAGTTCCCAAACTTTCTTGCAGGCTACGCCAAAAGTGTGATGTAAATCTTGAATCTCGGTCCGAGGTGATACTGACGGGCACTCCGTGAAGCCTGACAATCTGCCTGAGGTACATCTCTGCTAGCTGAGCCGTAGGCTGTCTAACTCTAAATGGGAGAAAATGAGCCACCTTTGTGAGCCGGTCAACTATAATCCAAATAGCATCTCGACCAGCTGGAGATCTAGGCAATCCAGTCACAAAATCTATGGTCACATGCTCCTACTTCCATTCTGGAATCGACAAGGGCAGAAGAAGTCCAACGGGCCTCTGATGTTCAGCCTTAACCTGCTGGCAAACCAAACACCGAGAGACAAACCGGGCTATCTCCCTCTTCATGCCATTCCACCAGAAATGCTGACTAATATCACGGTACATCTTCGTACCACCGGAATGAATAGAATACTGTGAACTGTGAGCTTCTGCCATGACCTCATGTCTGATAACTCTACTGGGTACACAAAGACGAGTGCCGTGCTGAAGTGTATCATCTTTATGAATGTACAACTCTGGCCTTCTTCCTATTTCACACTCTGCTCTGAGTTGCTGAATCTTGGAATCTGTAGATTGTGCCATCCGGATCCTCTTAACTATGCTGGATTGAACCTGTAGACTGGCCATCAACGCCACGTTGGTAGAAAGAACTACTTCAATTCCCATCTTCTGAAGATCTGCTAATAATTTTGGTTGCACCGTTAGGAAATAAACGCCGGCTCTCCTGCTCAACGCATCTGCTACAACGTTGGCCTTCCCTAGGTGATACTGCAAATCCATATCATAGTCCACCAGTAGCTCGAGCCATCTCCTATGCCGTATGTTAAGGTCCTTCTGGGGTGAAAACATACTTCAGGCTCTTGTGATCAGTAAATATCTCCACTCTGTCTCCGTACAATAGTGCCGCCAAAGCTTAAGTGCAAACACTACTGCTGCCAGTTCCAAGTCGTGGGTCGGGTAATTCTTTTCATGATCATGAAGTTGACATGATGCCTAAGAAATTACCTTCCCTTGCTGCATCAAGACACATCCCAATCCTCTGCCTGAAGCGTCACAATAAACTATGAATCCTCCGGTCCCATCTGGAAGTGTGAGAATGGGAGCCGTTATCAAACCTCGCTTCAACTTCTCAAATGATTCCTGACACTCTGCTGTCCAAGCAAACTGTACATCCTTGCGGGTCAACTGGGTCATTGGTGTCGAAATACTTGCAAAATCTGATACGAATCGCCGGTAGTAGCCGGCCAATCCAAGGAAGCTGCGAACCTCTGCTGCTGAACTAGGTACTGGCCATGACTCGATAGCCACAATCTTCTAGGGTCTACTTCCACTCCTCCTCGGGTAATGATGTGACCCAAGTACGAAATACGATCGAGCCAGAACTCGCATTTACTAAACTTGACGCACAACTGATGCTCTCTAAGCGTCTGAAGGACAATCCTAAGATGCTGCTCATGCTTCGCTTTGCTCTTGCTGTAGACCAGGATATCATCTAGGAACACGATCACAAACTGATCCAAGTAAGGCATAAAAATGCGATTCATGAGGTCCATGAATACGGCTGGCGCATTGGTCGCTCCAAAGGGCATAACAAGGAACTCCCAATGCCCATACCTCGATCTAAATGCTGTCTTCGGGATGTCCTGCTCTCTGACTCTGATCTGGTGGTATCCTGACCGCAAGTCTATCTTCGAGAACACTGAAGCCCCTCTGAGTTGATCAAACAAGTCATCTATCCTTGGGAGAGGGTATCTGTTCTTGATTGTCACTGAGTTCAAGGTACGATAATCTACACATAACCTGGACGTACCATCCTTCTTTTTCACAAGAAGCATCGGGGCTCCCCAAGGCGATCCACTTGCACGAATGAATCCCTTGGTCCATAATTCTTCAATCATCTTGTACAAAATCTCCAACTCTAAAGGTGCCATTCTGTAGACTCGCTCTGATATTGGTGCTATCCCGGGGATCAAGTCTATAATGAACTCGATCTCCCGCTCTGCGGCATCCCTGGAAGCTACTCTGGGAAGACATCTGGAAATTCTTCAACTATCCTGGGTAACTGTACTGTTGCTACGGCCATCCGCAAAACTGGGAAAGGTGGTTCCACTGCACCTCTGGAAAATAAAAACTCTAGCTCGCCTGGAATACTAAAGATAACCCTGCCAACATGGCAGTCTATCCTAGCATACTGGTTCCTCAACCAATCCATGCCTAAGACTACATCATAGTCCGCCATAGGAAATTTTATGAATCTAGTGGGGAACTCTCTACTGGTAACTACGATCCGACACGAGAAAAATACTCGATCTACTCCCACAAAACCATTACCAGTAAGTATATTGAGCCTTACTGATAATGACTCGGGCTCTAATCCTATCCGTGTCGCGAATCGTGCAGACATGAATGAATGCGATGCACCAGAATCAAATAATACCGATGATGGAGAGGAGTTAACGAGAATAGTACCTGCCACTACCTCACCTGGTGTAACTTCTTCTTCCATAGTCATCATCATGGCCTGACCTTGTCCTCTGGCTGCGGGTTCCCTCTGTTGGAAACCTCTCTGCCTGCTCTGCACTTGGGCTTGGGTGTACTGCTGCTGGTTCTGCTGATAAAATACCTGGGCCTGAGGCAACAATGGCCTCGGGTACTGCTGCTGCTGCATAGGTGCTGGTCCCCTAACCGATAGAGTGGTTAGGTTGGAAGAGGATGAACTACCCCTATTCGGACAGGCTCCTATCTTGTGATCTGCCGCTCCACAAGCTAAGCATAATCCCAGCGCCCTACGATAATCCGCCACTACATGGCCTGGCTTCCCACAATGAGAACATCCCATCGCGGAAGTCTGCTTCTGATGCTGCGGGTACGTCGAGGTTGAATGCTGAACCGACATTACTGAGGCCGCCCGCCTCGGAGTTCCAATGGTCAAACCCCTTACTGCCAGGGCTGGAGCTGATGATTGCTGCATCTGGTTGTGGGATCGCTTCCTACCTCCGATCCTATCCATGATCCTCTGGGAGGTGTACTCATGCCTCCTAGATTCCTTCAATACCGCATCGAACGTCTGGTGCTCGAACTACTCGACTTCCAATAAGATCTCCAAATGTAGTCCCTGTTGGAACCGCTGGGGCCCTATCAAACTCAGTTGCCACCAAGGTGGGAGCAAACCTACTGAGTCTAGAAAACTCAGATGCATAACCGTCGACCGTTCTGCCTCCTTGCTTCAAGTTGGTGAATCTCATCTGTAGGTCGTACCGAGCTACAGCATAAAAAGACTTCGTCTGGAATCTTTCTCTAAATACTGTCCAAGCAATGGATGCCATTAATCCCATGGCTTGCGCTGCCCACCAACTGCCAGCCAAGTCTAACAACTACAGGCGTACCACCGCCACCTTTTCATTCTCAGGTGTCCTAGCTGCTTGCAAAATTACCTCGGTATCCTGAAGCCAAGCGTCCGCGGCAATCGCATCTTCGCTGCCGTCGAAGAATGGAGGGTTCAAGCGCTTAAAGCTGTTGGCCGTGCTGTTCCCTGGATGACCGCCTCTAGTTAAAGCATCTGCCACTACCTGGTGCAAGGCGTCTCCTCTACGGTCCTGGGAAGCTATCAAGGTCCTGATGAGACCTACCAAGGTGCCATCGTCAGGCTCTGCAGGCTGGACAGGCCGAACTGGGGCTCTCCTCCGGGAGGTACAACTCTAGAGGCTACTCCGAAATGCTGGACTTGATCTCTGGGTTGCTGGTCCACGGAAAGTGCTCCACCTTGCTGATCGGCGGGGTCAGGTACAGTGCCGCTGAAGAAGACGATACAGGGAAAATAATAAGGAAAGACCAGGACAGATCAACGATACAAGCACATGATCAGGGCAAGAATCCAGAGATGCAAAGGATATGAATGGAGATCAAAGACGAGTACTGATTGAGACATCTATCCGTTAAACCCTCACATATCTTGAATGCCAAGACCTGCATGGGCCACCACTTAAACCATGTGACGCCCCAAAACTAGAATACTGGAGAGCGGGGACGTACATAGCCAGCTACGTATATTGAAATGAAATCCACCTCGCTATACGATCACGGCTGAGGGTTTACTACAAGCCAAAGGTCTCTTGAGGTCAAGCCTATTGTCTCAATCTCAAACAAATAATATAATTACAAGATGTTAGACCTCCAAATATACAATAAAGGCGTCCCAAATATTACATATTCAGTTGATCATGAAGCTAGTCAAACAAAATGCGAGGACTAGCAAGAGTTAAGTCATACATGATCAACCCCAGGATTTGTTAATCATGTTACAGCCCGTAGGCAGACAGTAAGTAAAAGAGCATCGAGCTAACAGGTGCTCGTCGGCTGAACGCCTCAAAAGAATGAATTGACAATGTAGTGGGTGAACAAAATAGAAAACCCACTCGTAGCCCGGGTTCCTTCTAGTTGCCACCATCGGGCTGGAGGTTCGGTAGATCCTCAGGTGCTGCTCCGAAATCTGGCCACACAAAACCAGCTGGGTCAAACCCCAGAAAGAGCAAGTGCCACAAAGGAGGCCACAAAATAAGAACAAAAGCCAGCATATCAGAACATAAGAAAATGGAAGAAGGTACAAGTAATAAAAGTACAGCAGGACAATAAACGACTAGGGACATGGAACCATTCCGGGAGCCAGATTACAACCCGTGAACCAAACCAGGACCGGGGTTGTAACCCTTCGCCTGAATAACACTTGTCTCTATCCATTCATTGTTAAAGATAAGTAAAACAAATATGTTCGAGAGGAACCAGGTACTGGGACTAGACAAGACTTAGACAGGGATAGACAACATCCATTCACAAGCGGCCAAACAATTACTACGGCTTATTACTTTAACTAACTAGGGTTATCACAGGCCTAATTACTAACAAGATGCAGTAAGAATTTTCCAGTCCCAAGCCCTGCAGACTACCTAGTTATCCTTCCGCGGGTTGAGAGTATGGTTGGGTACATCGCCCAGGAGACGATATACCCTTAGGTGACTTAGAGGTGCAACACATGACAGTGTGCTGGAAATGTGCTCTACTCGTCGGCAAGCTACAAGTCCATTAAAGCGCCCAGATAACGAGATTTGCTTATGACTGGAAATTCTCTATGTTCTAGTTTGATCTAATCATTAGCCTAATCCAATTTAGTATGAGTTCCTGGCCGTGGTGCCCAGGAAATCACGTCCTAGTCATGATGCAAGACAAGACAAGTAGATTTGCACAACGCAACAAGAAAGAACACCTACGGTGTCAGAGCAAGTCAGGTACGACCAGTTATCAAGTCGAATCATGTCAAGAGTGCGCCGGGGCGGCCACTATCAAGATGTCAAGTTACAGGGGATTAATTACAGGTCGCAGGTTACAAGTTAAAAGCCACAAGTTACAAGCATCCAACAAGTTACTGTCAAAATCAGAGAATGCTAGCCATAAATTAAAGATACTGAAATTCGTGTCAAGACGTGTCGGATTAGTCAACTAGTGCTGTGGGCACCAAGCTCTCAGAGAACAAAATCAGTAAAAGAAAAACCGAGAACCAAAAGGAACACCAAGGGTCAGGAGGGGAAGCCATGGCACAGGGTGTGCCAGGTAAGGGGCTCGGGCAAACGGCGCCAAGAGACGCACTCGGGAACGGTCGCAGCGTGCCAAAGGACGCGGGGAGCCAAGCACGCAGGGGCGTGAGGTCCAAGCGCACAAGGGGCACGGGGTCCAAACGCGCAGGGGGCACGGCCAAGTACGTAGGGGCCAAGAGCGCCGGGGGCACGGCCAAGTGCGCAGGGGCCAAGTGCGCCGGGGGCGCGGCCAAGTGCGCAGGGGCCAAGTGCGCCGGGGGCAAGGCCAAGTGCGCCGGGGGCGCGGCCAAGTGCGCAGGGGGCCGGGGCCAGCTAGGCGCGCAACGCGCAGGCCGGGCGCAATCGGGCGGGCAGCAGTGCGCTAAAGGGCGCGTGCGCCAACGGTTCAGCGGCCAGTGCCAAAGGGCGCGGCGCGGGGGCAGCGTAATGCAGCAAAGCGCGCAGGGCGCAAGGCGGCGAGCGCGCGGGCCAGCAGCATGCTAAAGAGCGCACGCGGGGGAGGGGGTCTTCTTCTTCCTCTTGCTAAGAGGAAGAACACCCACGCCTTCAAAACTTCAAAATACCACAACTTGGCCATCACAACTCCAAATCCGGATTTTTAAAGTTCTATCTTGGGTGAAATTTGATTCTCCCCAGCATATGGACATCAAAACCCACAAAAACCCAACTTAAATTGATCAAAACCTTGTAAATCCGAAAATAGGGGAAACTTAGATCTATGGAAATCCATGGACCAAAATCAAAATGACAAGTTCTAATATTGTTTCTAGAGGGCTAATCTATCTAATGGACAAATCAAAATGGGTTCTTGTTTTATGGCAAGGTGCACTTGCCTATGGCTGGGGTGTTGTGTAGAAGAAGGAAGAAGATGATGGAAAATTAATGGAAGAATAATGGGGAAAGAGAATGTTAGGTGGGGATTTAATGAGGGTGGTTGTGGTGGAATGAGGGTGGAGTATAGGTTAAAGTGTTTCATTGGTTTAAAATCAAACCAAGCCAAACCAACCAACTAAAACCGAGCCGAGCCGAAACCCAAATACGAGAAAACCCAAAATTTCGCAAGTCGAAAAAAATAAAAATACATGCCAAAATCCAATTACGAGAATAAATACGAAACACGGGAAATGAGGGTGACAGTTGGACTCCAGTATCTTAGATTATATTCATAGCTGTTTGGTAGTGGATTTGTTTCCACCCGACTATCTATCTTTTGACTCTTTTATTTGATACTATTTGGACTATCATTTTCTCTTATGATTTTGTAGATGAGATATAGTTATTTGTGATTGGCCTGTGATTTAGAGCTTATGTATGCGTACGAGTATTCCACATATTGAGTATTCTTCGTATGCATGCAGCTGGCATGTTTCGTATGCCTAGTCCTATATATTTTGGGACTGGGGCGTTACATGTTTTTGTGATGGCCCATGCAGGTCAGAGCATATCGTATCGGCTACATAACTATGCTGATACGAGCTTGCATATAGGATTAGAAATTAGGCATCTCATCCACATGTTTGATACCTTCCTTGATTTCTCTTCAAACTCTCATTTGACTGCTTGACTTGCATCTAGCTTGAAATTGTTCTAACAAAAATTTTATATCTCATGTCAGAAAGAATCCTCATAGCGGTAGCGCTGCACCATTTGCCATCATCCCGGGTAACTCGGCAACCAAGAGGAGCAAATTCACTCACAGCATTCTATAGTAACCTCAAACATGCCTTCTCAGCCAGACCAGACGACCCCACTTACTCACCCGCATCCCCAAGCCTCTAAACCCCAGTTAGTTCAGCCTGTTCAGCAGGACCCTGCACCCCAGGGAGAGTATACTCCACCACCTCTTCATCAGAATCTACCTCAAGTTGGACCGCAGATGCCTATGCCCCCGATTGATGGAGTTGATACCAATCGGTTCCATTATACTTTGTTACGGGCTCAGTAGGAGCAAAATGAGCTATTGAGACAAGAAGTGATGGTTCCACGTAATAGACCCCCATCTCCACCACCAGCCCAAGTACCAGCACCTTCACCCAGGCCCCATTCATACGTAGGCAGTATTTCAGATTTCATCCAAAGAAGCCGAAGACTTTTAAAGGTACCGAAGGCCCACTAGAAGTTTTTTCATGGCTTATTAGCACCGAAAAGAAGTTAAGGACGTCACAGTTGCCTAAAGAAGATTGGATGACCACAATTGATTTATTACTCGAGGATAATGCCCATCATTGGTGGAAAGCGGAGGAGAGGCGCTTGGGTACCAATCAGTCATGGGAAGAGTTCTACAAAATCTTCAACGAGAGGTAATTTCCAACCGCTGCTCGGAATGTATTGTATGATCAGTTCCTCCACCTCAAACAAGGCGATAAGTCGATTGACGAGTATGATGCAGAATTTAGCCGACTAAGTAGATTTGCCGAGGGATTGATGCCAACGGAGAAGGAGAAGGCAAAAAGGTTTCATAATGTATTAAGGCCCGAGCTTAAACACAACCACTATGCAATCCAGAATTTCGCACGCCGTAGTATGGGAAGAAGCTAGAAGTCAGGAGATCCTTCACATAGAAACACAACAAACTCAAAGATACTATGCCCCGATAGACTTTCCAGTTCAACTTGGTTCAGGAGGCCCTGAACGACGACTTACTGCACAATATCAACAACAAGTCGTGCCCTACCAAATTCCAAGTATAATAACCTGCTAGTTTTATGGAAGGAGAGGGCACCAGCAGAAGGACTGTCGTCGGCGACTAAAGTGTTGCTTCAATTACGGTTCCAATGAGCATAAACTTCGAGATTGCCCCAACCGACAGATCACACACATTTTAGCTCCAGCAACATCACAGCAATAGTTACGAGGGACAATAACTCACAGACCAGGTGCACCACAACCAGGTTTCCTAGAAAAATATCAAGAGGGACCAGCCTTGGTGGGCCAGACACCGGAGTATAGGCCTGCTAGAGAAGAGATAAATAACCTGAGGCAAGGACAAGCATTCACCATGACAGTACTAGACACCCTTCCTGAGTTGACAGATACCACAGGTATTATTCTAGTTAATATATTGATGCACCTTCATTTGTGTCCTATCCATGCATAAAATAGTTATCTCGTTCTTCCTAAACACATTGGGATTAAAAGTTAGCAATTGCATTGCAAGGTATTACCTACAACCATCATTAGTAATCTCAGAAACCGTAGCATAGACAGACTTGCTTAGAATACCAATTAAGGATTTGGTCAAAAAGGATTTCCAAGACATGCCTTAGAGTTAGATACCTTTTTGTAGACCATGTATATGTGAAATGGCCCATGTCCTCGGTTCGTGTGTCATCATAGTGTTCCGTGCTAGGAAAATTCCCATGGGGACACAAGTATGACATACATAATATTCTTCCATCTATTCACAATCACTTCATCCTTGATTCATATCTACCGCATCATGTTATCTGTTACCCTTTGATATCAAGTCAAGGTATGATACCATGACTTGGAATATTACTAACTTTATCAATCATAAATTCGTGCCTGGTTTTAATTATGAGAAAGGAATTTCTGGGGATTATAGATTGAATGCCCTCTAGACTTCTTTTACCAATTGAGTAGGATAAATTGGTTTCCATTAGAATGATAAATCATTGCCTTATGAAAACCTACTCTCTATTTTGATCCTTGGGTGTTCCCTATCGTGACTTTGATATTTGGAGCACAATACTAGACTTTTTCGTCCAACAAATTTTATATACAAGATCTAGACGAGCTCCCCATCATCTAGTATATCATGTCCCACTTAAACACGATCTCTTGTACTCTATTTTTATGATGCAACTTTCGAGGCAATAAGGGCCAACTATACCCCTTACCATAATACCGATGAACTTATCGATTTTAATTGGAGACCCAATTTCGACTCAAATCTTTCGACCCAATATATGGTTGTAATCTACTCAAGGCCTACTATACACATACCACCAGTGTGCCACACAATTGAGGCCCCATGTGCTACTTATTCGCAAAAGTCATGAAAGGCACATCTTCAGACTTATGTCACCTATTTGGCCAACCTGCACATGTTAGTTGTTACGACTTAAAGATTCAAACACTTACCTATTCTAATTCTATAGCAAGGTTTTTGTACCTACTAAAGACCCTCACCTCTTTGCCCATGAATTATTCTTCCTCTAAATTTCTTCAACCCCATCTCTAGTTACCCGTTTTATACGAAGACTCCAATCCCACTGTACCAACGCGTTCTAGTTATAGTCAAATAAGAGGTTTCTACCAGTTTGTTGGAAGCATGACCCATAGGAAGGAAAAGTTAAGTTGTAATAATTTTCTTATAGTAGTTATTTGTCACGACCCGCACCCACTGTTAGGGTAAGAGAACGTAACGACGCCCAGCC
>JANAVB010011651.1:12500-32437 GCA_029216955.1 Iris pallida | reverse complement strand
CCCGAAGGATCATCCATGATAATGGTCCGCAGTTTGTAAGACACGCATTCTATCAGTTTTGCGATAAACACCGTATTCAGAATATCGCTTCGACGCCGTACAACCCGGCAACAAACGTGTTGGCAGAGGCATTCAACAAAACAACCATCAAACTCCTCAAGAAGTTTGTCTCCTCCAACAAACGTGACTGGAACGAGAAGCTCGGCGAGTGCTTATGGGCTTATCGTACCACGGTCCGAACAGCCACCGGGAATACACCATTCTCCCTGGTATACGGGAGTGAGGCAGTCCTCCCCTTGGAGACCCAGATCCCCTCACTACGTGTCACCCTTACACATCAATTAACGACAGACAACAACTACCAACGTCGGCTGCAAGAGTTAGAGGCCTTAGATGAAAAGCGCCTCCTAGCTCAGCAAAGGATCGAGCTGTACCAAGCACGCATCTCAGGAGCCTTCAACAAGAAGGTCAAAATCAGAACATTCCAGGTAGGCGATCTCGTCTTGGCAGTCCGGAGGCCAATAGTCATGACTCACAAGACCGCCGGCAAATTCCAGCCAAAGTGGGAGGGCCCATTTATCATTGAGACGGTATTCTCCAACGGTGCTTACCGCCTTGCAAAGAAAAATGGAGACTTGCTCATGTTGCCCGTCAACGGCAAGTTTCTGAAGAAATATTATGTCTAAACAACATTCGCTATAAGATCTTTGAGTCATGTACCCGCTGGTACCACTGAACTCACACCCACAACATTTCAGATTATTGAGTCATGTACCGGCTGGTGCCCTTGAACTCACCCCCACATTCCCTTCAGATTATCGAGTCATGTACCCGCTGGTGCCGCTGGACTCCCACTTTCTCAATATTTTAAATTATCGAGTTATGTACCCGCTGGTGCCTCTGAACTCACATTCCGGTCACTCTTTCAGATAGTAAGTCACGTACGATTATACCTCTGAACTTTCTTCCTGGAAGAGATCCTCCCTGATGATCCACTACCCGCGCTCCCAGTGCACAAAAAAGGGTAATCGATCCACAAATTTCCGAAAAAAACGGCCATGTCCTCATTACCTCTGAGTCGTTTTCACTTCCACCAAAAACAAACCGCCCCCTCATATAGAACTTCCACGTTCTCCTACCTCTGAGTCGTTCTATATACCCCCTCTTCATTGAGCCCACTCCTGCCATGTCATCATTACCTCTGAGTGGGAAGGCTCCGTCGAAGAAACCTTCATGCTTGCCATGTCCACATTACCTCTGAGCAAGTATGTCGGTCTCCTTTCAACCTATTATCTGTACCCACAACCGGAGTACGACAAGGATAATAGGTCCACAAATGTCCGTTGTTGACCACGAATATCTTCCGTGAAACCTCCATTGCCATGTCCTCATTACCTCTGAGCAGGAAGATTCCACGGTAAAACCCTCATGCTTGCCATGTCCTCATAACCTCTGAGCAAATATTTTGATTTTCCTTTCACCTTATTATCCGTATCCCGAACCAGGGTACGCCAAGGATAATAGGTCCACAAATATTCCTTTGCTAAGCTTCTTAGCATAAATCTACCACCCCACTATGCCCCGGGAGCCCAGCTGCTCTACGGCATTCTTTTTTCCTAACACCGAGAACATCCATGACCACTTTGCCACGGTTGTTCCGGACATCCTGTCCAAACTTGTTATCCGTACCTAAAACTAAGGTACGCCTAGGATAACAGGTCCACAAATAATCCTCCAGCAAGTCCAATTCCACAGACGCCACAAGTACAAGAAAGAGATGATGAGTTGAAACATGCTCAATTATTCAAAATTCAACGTACTACTTCATTTGGGATCACATCCCTTACAAAAAAAAGAGAGCAAAGAAAATAGACAGCTGATCACTGCTCTGGGGCACATAACACCCTGAGACGGTCCGTCAGCAAAACAACCGACCGCTCAAACCTCTGGGAGGCTCGACGCTCCGCCTCGTGGGTCAGCACCACCTCGTCCTTCAGATGAGCGTGAGCCTGCCAGTTGTCCTCAAATTTCTTAAAGGCCCGCTCCAGGTTAGCAGAAGATCGGGAAACCTTCTCGGCCTCCCGAACGATTGACTCCTGCTCCGCCTGAGCAGCCTCCAGCTCTGACTCTAAGAAGGCCAATTCCCTCTGGAGTCCAAGAATTCGCTCCTTCGTATCAGAAATTCCACGAGAAGCAGACTCTTTTCGAGCACGGCAAGCCTGACTCCTACGACCCAGCTGGTCATATGAAGCGGAGAACTTATCAAGGTCTCCCCGTACAACTGGCCCAGCAGTATCTCGGGCTAGATTAATCCTATCCCGAGCAGCAATGAGGAAGCCCCGCTTCCGCTCAATCGCAGCAGGCAAGCCCGTATGTCATATCGCCAGTAGTTGGGTCACAAGCTGATCAGCTTCTGTCAGCTTAGGTTCCAGCAGTGCAGCCAATCCCACCCCGCCAGGAAGGGACTTCAAGGTTGCAATCTGACCCCGAGCACACTGGAGAGATAGAGAAAATGGGGTCCCCCGTTCCATGGCAGCATCTACGCCCCTTTTTAAATGACGATAGAAGCTGTCGACCACGTCCTGTGTCACCTCGTCCAGAGTCTCCGTGGAGGCCGGTGTCAACGGGAGTGTGGCTGGCAGCACCGAAGAAGACGCAACAGAATCTGCCGCTCCTGCTATAAGAGAAACCAGCTCCGCACGAAAGGACGCTTGAACAGCGGCCAACTCCTCTTCGACAGCCTGCAAAATTTGAATACTCGGTAGGGTCGAGAGGTCAGTCTCCGGAGCCGTATAATCTGCGGAGGATGAGGCGGAGACCATCGCCAACCCCATTCCCGTCGGCTTGGAGCTGGCAGGAGGCCCCTCGACATGGGACGACAAAGAAGAGGGAACGCTCCTTTCTTCCATATCACGGCAGGCCGAGCCTTCTCCAAGAACATCCACGGTGGGAAGTAAAGGGTCAGGACCTGCAGGGCCAAGGCAACCATGAATCGATTTGACCCGGAGAATATGTTGATAGAGCAAATAAGCCCCCTCACTAGTCAATATCTTGCTTATCTTACCAGTTGAGGAGCATGGAGGCCGAGGTTCGTCTGCAGCCACCACAGCCTCTTCACCAACAGTCTTCGAGTCAGGTATAATAGTCTCCTCCGCCCTTGTATCCTCGGGAGGAGGTGCACCGAGATCGACGTCGCCTTGCTGAAGTTCAGCAGTCTCAGATGCAGGTCCGAGGAAACCTTCGCCACCCCGGACCGAGACCTCAGCAACCTGGGAGCTGCCAGCCGCCGCTAAGAGAGCCCCCGCAGAAAGGACCGCGGCACACATGTCGCTAATCAAAGCAGCAAGGGCCGGATCAACTTCAGGGGTAGTAGACGATTCAGGTGAGGACGGTTCATCGGGCACCTACAAAGAAAAGTGATTAAGTCATATCTTCGAGAGAAAAGAAAACTACAACAAAGAGATGGCTACGACTTGGTCTTACCCCCGGAGTAGCGTCTGTACCTTCACCCTTCTAGGTAATAAGTAATCCACGAGACCTAACAGCAGCTCTCTTCACGAAAAAGGTTGCTCTACTGTCAGAAGACTCGTATCTGACTCGTTTATGCGAGGGACCAGACACAGCTGAAGGTTGTTCTTCTCTCACTACTTCCTCTTGTGTAGTAAGCAACGGATCTTCCGCCGGTTCATCGGGTGTGGGAAGCGGTTGATCCGCTACTTCTTCAAGCACCCTGAATTTTGGGTTAAATTTTTCATTTTATTTTATTTTTCTGATTATTTGGTTTTGATAAATATTTTATTTTATTTATTTATGTGTAAGTGTACTTTTTCATGCCATTGATATTTGGAGTATCAGGGATGTTCGACTCTGGAAATCTTTTTCACGAGTTTGGGAGTGGACAGGATTACCTTCTTGGCGGTATATGGTGTCCCATCCAAACTTGTTCCTTTGTGCTCTTTTTGGTTCGCTGAACTTCGGGTCGGATTAGACCATTTGAGTATTATTTATTTTCCCACTCTTTTTCTTGATCATTTTCAGCGCGTTACCGTGACTTTTAATTTGGAAGCGCAAGACCAGTCAGTTTCTTGAAACCAACTCCTCATTGATGATCTACTCGAGTCGCTCGTCACCCATGACCTTCGTGTCCCACTCAGACACGTCATTTTGTGCTCCATTTGATTCGTACAACTTTTTCGACGCGTGACCCGATTTTATTTCACTCTACGGCGTCACATTCATCTTCCAACTTGATTTGTGGGTCCCCTGTCGACCAAAACCTGTCCGCCCCAATTATGGACATGGCCCACATTGAGCCTACTACCCGTCCGCCACTTGTGTCCCATTTATTGGTATCCCCATGTGCAACTTATTTCTCCATGATCATCGACGCTTATTTTTAATTCAATTTTTGCACAATGTCCAGTTTTGATCCAATCCGGCTCCACCGAGTCCAGTCCAGCTCCATGATTTTCTCCATCATGACACCCTCATAATTCTTGCCTAAAAATATCATGTACTCATTTTGCCTACTTTTCTATATTTAATAGAATTTTCCTATTGATTTTAATTCCTTTTAGAATGGACATTTCCCTCTAAATTAATCCTAGCCCTTGGATCATTCTAATCTAATCCCAACCATCTATTTTTCCTACCTATCCATTTCCTACAGCCAACATTGGTAGTGCCGGCACTAATTTTTAGGAGCACACTTTTCTCCTATTCTCTCTCTTCTTATTTAATATTACTCTTTCTTTCTCTCTCTAAACCAACATTCCAACTACACTAAACTCCACAGCAGCCATGCAACACTCCACACCACCAACCCGAGCTTCACTCCACCCGACCCTCCCTCGTCGCCGTGGCTTCGGCCACCCTGGCCGTCGGCCGACCTCTACAGCTGTCCTCCATCTCCACCTCTCTCAGTTCCTCCTCCACCATCTCCTTCCCCACCCAAGCCAATGCCACCACTACGTTTTTCCGGCGACCACCAGCCTTCCAAGCCCGAGCAACCGCCGCCACTGGCCTTGGACCACCACCCCCTCCGCCCGAGCCGCCGCCGCGTTCGCCGTGGCCGGCCGCCACGTCGCCACGAGCAGCGCGCAGCGCTGCCGCCACCACCAGCAGCGACAGCGCACGCTGTAGAGCGCGCGCGCGCGAGCGGTGGCGCCGCCACGCGCCACCGTGGCCCGGCGACCCCCCCGCCGTGGGTGGCCCCCCTGGGCGAACTCCAGCGAGCAGTTCCTGACGGCCACCGTCCTCCGGGACGCACCGTCGAGGCGATTCGTGCGTTTTGAACGACATCCCGTCGTGACGCGCGCGAAGTCGAGTCCGTTTTGGCACTCCGTCGCAGCGACTTCGCACACGTTTTTCCGTAGATCCGACCGTTGGATCGGCAATTTCTTCGCTCCGTCACAATCTCGGTATATCCACCTTCGCTCATGTCAATTTTTGTCCGTTAATTTTATCGTTTGATACATGAAAACCGGCCACCAAGTTGACCGTTCAAATTGTATTAAATTTGGACAGTTTCGCGAGGCCAACTTCGTCAGCTTGTATCTCCTCCACCGCAGCTTCGTTTGGCGTGCTACCAGTTTTGGTACGAAGCTGGTATAACCCTCTTACTTCCCCTCTAGTTTCGTTTCATTGTGAGCTTGTTTGATTGGTTGAATTCGACGCCAAAGTTGGCCGTCCGAATTCGTAATTTCCAACTTGTAAAATTCCGTTTTTGAACACGGGACTCCAGATTTCATTTCTGACACCACCATTAGACTTGTGGCATCGTTCTGGCATGTTTTCATAAAAAATTTGTTAGATTTGGAGAACGTGGGCCCTGGCACGTTTTTTCGGTGCAAAGTAGGTCCCACATTCTGGGTCAGCGGGACTTTTTGACGCCGGCTCATCGGAATCCAACTCCGGAGATACCGTTGAGTTCGTATCGTCATTCTGGACTTGTTGACATATAATTTGCTAGGTTTTGGTGGACATAGGGTCTGGCACACATTTCGGTGTAAGTCGGATACCAATATCCGGGTCAACGGGTCATTTTGAAATCGGCTCATCGAAATCCAATTCCGGATATACCGTTGAGTTCGTATCGCCATTCTTGACTCGTTGACTGATAGTTTGCTGAGTTTTGAGAACTTTGGCTCCGGCACGCATTTTCGTGCAAACCGGAATTCCAAGTTCTGGTCAACGGGCCAAATTGAGATCGGGTCAACGGAATCCAATTCTGGAGATACCGTTGGGTTCGTATCGTCATTCTTGTTACGTGGACATATAATTTGTTATATTTTATAGACTTGTTTTCTTGCACGTTTTTCGGTGTAAAACGGTTCCGATACGGACACCGTTTTGACCCGAAATTACCTTTTTGCCCTTGTGTCCAAATTGGACCGTTGGGTAGGCTATCCTAGCTTATTTGACCATTCTGGACACGTTGGCGATGTTCATTTCATCGTCCGACAATGTTTGTTGATAATTTCTCTGAGTTTAACCTTTTTATATTTAATTAATAATTAATCATATAATGTTCGTATTTCGGGATTAGTACAACGAAACTGAGATCAGTCAATTCCAGTGATCTCACATCGCTGAAATTGACAAGTTGGATACGTGGATCACTATAATAAGATTATCAACCTTACCGATAATCTTCTTATCTCGATTTGCGTGCCGTAAGTTTCGACGTACAAATAACGAAGTACACTTTATATTAGATTAGATTTACCCTATTTGACCAGAGTTGACCAGTTGACCCAAAGTCAACTGTAAGTCAACGCTTGACCTAGTTTGACTAGATTATTGACCGGAGTTGACCTAGAGTTAATTTGACTTAGAAGAACCTAGAATAATATAGATTGCCTGTAGGGATTCATTTATTTAACTTGAACACCTTGTAACCTGCGTTGCTTTAAATAGGACTCTGTGGCTTCAGTGGGACCTCCTATACTTATCAGCTGTTCGGGTTATCGAGGCGAGTACATTCTCTGATCATTTCATACCCTGCTTAGAATTATTTCCTGCAGTAGATTACTTTACTTGTACTGTCACGTTGGTCACACGGATTGGTACTATATGGATCCCTTCTTGAGATGTTATCCTTAGGGAGCATCGGGTACTACATGATCTGTGCGTTTCACTTACATGGCGTATCATATGCTTCATTGGTTCTTTGAACACTTACGACATATACTCTTATGATCGTAGAGTCTTCCTAGAATCCTTATCCCATTTATGGGACTACTATGTATCACCTTCGGGGTCTATCACCTTCGGGGTCTATCACCTTCGGGGTCTATTACCTTCGGGGTCTGTTACATAGCATCATAACATAACCTGGCTGGATCCTTGTGTATTGATTGGGGGTACGAGGGAGTATAAGTGGACATGTGAATAATACACCAGTAGTTCTTATCAGAATCATTCCTTAGTGTCTTATCAGAATCATCCCAGGCCATTTACATGTTCATGATTGTACTCTGACTCACTAGTCACAGCTAGTTCTCTATGTATAGTAGATATTTCTATTACAGTTCTCTCTCTGTTTACATACTGCTTTTCTTCAGTACTTGTATCTTACTTTACTGCATGTTATATGTTTTCTAACCTGCTATGATCTGTTGAGATGTACTGTGCTCGCTCCAGTCCTGACTGGACCTGTTGATAAATTTTACAGATAGCCTGGAGGTGCCTGCTAGCCTAGAGGAGACACATTAGAGGTTGTTTAGGTAGTTATTTCATTTTGTCTGGAGTTGTATTTATTTTGTGGATTACTGTATCTTTATTTGAGTTTTGAGATGTACTTCTGGGTTCATGTATCTTAGACACTTAGACTTCTATCTCCTGTATTTATTTTGGGTTTCATGTTTTATCTATCTTTATCATGCTCTACCTTAGATGTGATTGAGTTTGTATCTGCTATGTCACCCCCATTCGGGGAGTATAAACTGTTTAGTCTTATACTGTTAGATGCATTGAGACCTAGGACAGCGTTCTACCGCCGACACTGCGGCGTAGGCTGGGCGTTGTTACGTTCTCGTGCCCTAACTCTAGGGTGCGGGTCGTGACATTCACCCCCACCAGAAAGGGAGCCTTCGCTATCATTATCAACCTCCTCCTCAGCCAACTCGGAAGGTTCTGATTCAGGGAGGGGAATATGGAGCGCCAGTTGCTTTCTAGCCTTAGCCCCCTTGGTCTTCTCCTCTAAACCGGTACCCACGATGAAACTGGTACTCGGATCGAAGTTAACAGGAGGCTTGTTTGCCATAACGTGATACAAAGCAGCCACGTACAAAATTTCCCTCGGCGCCTTAGCATCGGGGACCGAGAAGCTGGCCCGAGTATGATAAGCATCATAATAATTCCACGCCCGGACACCATCAAGAACGCTGCCTTCAAAACCCAAACAAGGGTTGGGACAATCAAGGAATAACTGGCTATAACCAAATTGGCGGGAAAACCTACTAGGTAGGTAAGGCTCCAAGTACACATTATCTCGGTTGCGATAAACCAGATGCGCGGGGCGGATGTTGCGCAACCAAGCAAGCATATCCGGAGACAGAAAGTGAGAAGGCCCGGTACCGTCAAGATGTACCTCCCTCACATCCTCATCAGAAAAGGGAGGAACAGACACAAAAAAGTCATACCCATCCACCCTCGCCAGCGCCCTCCGACAAGCTGGCATAGTGTTGTATTCCCAAGACCGGCGATGGCATTTGAAAAGGAAAACGTCTTCATCTGTAGCATCTTTCGCTATCCCGGGTCCCATCAAAGACCTATAGTGCATCGCCAACCACCCCATCAAATAGTGGAAAGACAGTTCTACGCGCTCAAAATCCAACGTCTTCTTGCGAGCAATAACCTTGGACGAGAATGTTCGAAGACCATGGTGTATGCTACACACCATAGCAGGAAGGAGGGCCAGTCTAACTCCGAATACCAGTTTAACGGCAGGGAGGATGAAATGACGACCAATCCTCTCGATAGAACCCGCTCCTCCCGAGACTACGCAGTTCCGTAGCCATATCATTAAAAATCCAGCCAGGAGCGCCTTCTCCGACATCTGTATGGTCCCGTAGTGAAAATAGCTAAGAGAGTCAGTTTGACTCCCGAATATGTCGCTCTTGGATCGCGACTTCTTGACACTTGACATCAGATCCCTTACCTCTCCATGCGTTCGAGGGGCTCGAGGAGTAACTTCGCCAGAAGGATCAACTTTAAAAAGATAATTAATCCAGGATGTGGTGTGGGGAGCGGTCCCCTCGGAGCTATCCGCCGTTTTTATAGCCATCTGATGACAAGCACTATGGTGGCACAGCAACTCCCGATACACCCCAACAGAACCTGGGAGTCGTCGGTCCAAGTCCTCAAACTCCTCATTCGACGGGGTATACACCTCGAAAGGCTCATTCCCCCATGGAAGTTTGGAGACAGTATACATCTCATGGAGAGCAAGCCCCAACTCCCCTCCGGGTGCAAAGAACGTCCCCGTTCGCTGGCTATACATCTCCAAGAGCGCCACGAACAGTGGCTTATTGATAGGAAGCCCATGACAAGTGCCCCGAATGGCTTGGTAAAGTCCCACCTCCCGCAAGAATGTTCCGTAGGCCTGCAAAACCCAAGTGGTCAACTGGGCCCACGTAGAGGTGGGGTTAATCCAGTTCGGCAGTGCCAGCCTACCAACGGGATAAGACTTCTTGCGAACAAGCCGATTCAGGAAAGTATCAGCTTGAGTAAGTGTGAAGTTGGGACCGTATACATTCATGAAAGAGCCCGGGGCCAGACCCATCATGTACCGGAGGACGGAATCCTTACCCGCATACGCTGACCGCATGTTCGGATTATAATGGATGTTGCCCATCAACATCCCTGATTGAGTAGGAGTTAAGTTACACACCATCTTCCTGTCCAGCAACACCATATTGAACCATGACAAAGGATAATGACGTTCCATGAGAGGAATATGGATTGCCACCCCATCCAAAGAAAAATCCCAGTTCTCGGAAATCTCTAAAACTCGGGGATTCTTGATGATTAAAGCATCTCCAAAAAGGAACGAAGGCTTCAGGTATTTTCCATCCAGCTTCCTAGTATTCATCATGGAACGGAGGTAATGGAGGGTTTGATTCTCAATGGCCTTCAACCTCTCTGAAGGCTCATCAGTAGGGAATTGATTCAACACATGCTTAATTAAGTCGTCAAGACGCACGCCCAGGGCGAATTGATTTGAACCCACTATAAGTTCCCCCGCAGGATTTACTGGCAGATTCACTGAAGAAAGAGCAAAAAGAAACAAGTCAAAAAGATAGCTGAAACACAAAACTACATGATGCTTATGCGGCTCAGTATAGCCTCATGCGGCTCGGTTTAAAAGAGTTCATACAGGTCAGTCCAAATGAGCTTATGCGGCTCAATTTGAAAGAGCCCATGCGGTTCAGTTCGAATAAGCTTATGCGGTTCGGCTCGAAAGGAACTTATGCGGCTCAGTACGGATGAGCTTATGCGGTTCGAAAGGAGCATATGCGAATATGGTCCGATTCGAATAAGCTTATATAATTCGGCTCGAAAAAGCTTATGCGGTCCAGCGAGGATGAGCTTATACGGTCAAGTTCAAATAATCTTATGCGGTTCAGTTCGAAATATGCTTATGCGGCTCAGTTTGAAAAGAGCTCATGCAGTCCAGATGGGCTCATGCGGCCCTGATGATGAAGTAGTTACGCAAACAACTTTCATGCGGCTCAGGCCTGGGTCATATCCCATGCGGTCTGAATATGAGTCGGACACACAGCATACTTGGGAATATAGGCTCGCGCATAAAATATGCGGCGTAGCCATGGCAGTTCATATTGATGGTCCTACCAGCAATAGGCGGGTGAACGTCGAAGTGAAAGACAGGCACGCCAGCCGTCGGAGGAGCCGCCACGTTCGCCGCCGTAGTCGATGAAGACGCGGCCTTTTTGCCCTTCGCTGCCGCAGAAGATGATGCGACCTTCTTGCCCGTAGCAGCAGCAGTCTTCTTGGGAGCCATTGCCGATCGCTGATAGGAGAGGACGAAGAGGAAGTCTGCAACGAAGAGTTCGAGCAAAAGAGAGAAGGTAAAGAAACCCTCAAAGAACAAACTTACTCCTACTTATAGGAGAAGGAGGCTTGAAAAGAAAAACAAAACAGATGCCTCGATCTACGTGCCACCTAAAAGAATAAACCGCTTCGGTCAAAACAAAACTGACCCTTGGGATCCTCTCCCAAGAGGCGGCGAATCAAGGACATTTAATGTAGAAGATTTGCACACGTGGCTAAGACACGTGGCAAAAAGTTTATGCGGTCTCACAGCTCATACGGCCAGATAAATCTATGCGGCTGTACCATCTATGCGGTCAAAGGCCATGCTTCTTATTCAAAGTATTTCAATTTTACAAATTGAAAACTTTGAAGGGGGTCTTGTAGAAGCATGGAAAATATTAGAACAGGAGAACCCCATGCGGCTCATACAGGAGCAGTCTCATGCGGTTCAGAGAGACTCTTGGTCTCATGCGGCTCGGACAGGAGAGTCCATGCGGCTTGCATAGGGACAGTCCTGCGGTTCAAAGAGTCCCCCAGCCGCATGTGGTTCAAAAGTACATACGGCCCACAGAGATATGCGGCTCAATGCCATGTGTACCCACGAAGACCCCTTCACATAGCTGGCCATCGAGCAGTCTGCCTATTTAATGCTCTGTCATGATTTGACAGCTGACGGTCCTGACATAAAGTATCATAATGGCCCTGCCATAATGACAGACTCTTGGGAAATAGGAGAAAATCTCTGACACGATTCGAGATTGACACGTGGCTACTCCCATGCGGCTCCAGTGAAGAACAGCTTCATGCGGCTGGCAAGGATCGTCTTCTTGCGGCTCACCAAAAAGCCATCCCATGCGGCTCACAGTTACTACCCTTATGCGGTTCACCAAGGAACCATCTCATGCGGCTCGCAAATATTATACCTATACGGTTAGCCGAGATGCTGTCTCATGCGGTTCATGGATGGCATGCGGCTTTGGCAGAGTCCATCATCAAGACACGTGGCAGAGATTCGATGACAGCTGGCAGCAAAGATGATTATGAGATACAAAGATTTACCAGATCCCAATGACCATATCCTCATAATTAATGGGATCAGGTCATTCCTAATCGAACCAATGGGACACGTGGTAGGAGATCCAAGCTACACAATCAATCATGAAGATTTAAAGCAATCAGCATTAATTATTCGAAAGATTTAGTGCTACCCCCATTTATGGCCCAGATCCTTCACGCCTAGAATGAATGGTCTAGATTGATTAAACGTCAGGCCGCCGCCACTTTGGGAATGGGTAATCAGCCAAACCCTAATGATGCCTCCCTACTATTATAAATAGCAGGGTGTCATTCCCTTGCAAAATATACACGGTCAGAGAGGAGATATACAGAGAGAGATCCCCCTAATAATCAGAGAGAAAATACACAGAGAGAGAGAAGCCAGAAGAGCAACAGAGGAGCGAGGGGAGCATTTCTTCATCAACGCTAACCATCTCTTCACCGGAGCCAAGGCTGTATACCGATCGTCCAAGGAGTAAGGCAGGGCTGCCGTCGCCTTCCCGAGCCTCTATCGTCACCCCCCAGAATCTAAAATAAACAATTGTACTTAGACTGCTGTACCTAGGTTTTTGTCCCTAGGCTTTCTTTGTACAAGCGAGTTTGTATTGTGAGTCTAAAGTTCAGTCCTCCCATAAAACTGTTCTGTACTTTTACGATCAATGGCAAACACGATGGCGACTCTGTTGGGGACAACCTTCTCCACGGCTGAGGAGTTGGTGATGCAGTCGGATGCAGCCAAACTTGGCTCCACGCAACAAAAGATGGTCGTCCGCTTCGACCAATAAGCGTTTGAAGAGATGCTCTCCGAAGGAAGCGCTGACCCGGTCCAGAAGCGCACCCGCACGACAAAGGCTCGCAGAGAGTGGAGGCCAAAATCATTTGCTCCTCCCCAAGCCCCCGACGGGATACCCTCTGTTGCTCAAGACGGCGAGAAGGACTCTTCTGCGGCCCCACTTCAGACCGTAGACAACTCTGATGTTCCCAAGTCCGGCAGAAGAAAATACTATGATGCTAGACTTGCAGGGACAAAGAGGATCTCTACGCGAACTGAGCCGCATAGGGGTGCTAGCCGCGTGAAAAAGGCTCATGTGGCCACATCTGCTAACCGTATGGAAAAAGCTCATGCGGCCACATCCGCTAGCCGCATGAAAAAAAATCATGCGGTCACATCTGTCAGCCGCATGGTTTATGTAACTACTGTCGCCAATCACATGGATGAAACACATGAGGCTACAGGAGTCAATCGCTGGCAGAAAACCCATGCGGCCACAATCACCAACCGCATGCGGCCAGCCTGTACGATCGTGACTCCTAGTCGCTCAAAAACAACTCATTCAACAGCAGAAGACAACCGCATGCAGACAGCCTGCACGGTACCCAACTCTAGCCGCATAGCGTCCGTTCTACGCTTCTCTCGATCAGTCTTCGACCGCCTCTCATACGGTCCTGACCGTGATAGTTCTCTGGATGATAAGCCAGACTCTGTGGCATTCAACTTGGACTCCTCCTATTACGCACCCGCAAGTGCTAAAAGGAGGAAGCCTAGGGCAGCGCGGGCTCATCAAGCCCAGTCTGCTGTCCCAACCTCTGACTATCAGGGCATTCTGCTGACTATCACACGGGCCTCGGATGGGAAGTTGTATACCACCGCTCGAGTCCAGCCCCCGGCGACAAACGGACAGAGTGGTTCTTCCGACTTGCGGGAGGCGATCCTCCATAAACGCAAGGAAAGAGGAGGAGTGTCGACATGCAAAGAGACCCCGCTTGGACATCGCTGCATCCAAATCATCGTCAACTGCTGTTGCAACAATGCAGCGATGACGGAAGATCGGCCATCCGTCTTCCAAAGGCTACAGCACCCGAACTCAGAAGATGAGGCACCTCCTGTTATCTCCTGCAATTCTGCTCAAAAAGTCCCCGCCGAAGGGAGAAGGAAAAAAGACGAGTATCTCCAGTCCCAAGATATCAACCACTACAGCAAAGAAACTATCGTCTAAACGGTTGTCCTCTACTGGTGTATTCCAATACACTCGTTCAAAGACGAAATTCATCGCAATGGGAGATTCATCATCCACATCGCTGGGGGTTGAGGGAACTGGGGGTAGCACTCCTCCGAACATCCGCAACAATCCGATGTTTCAAAGAGCCGAGCCCGGACAAACAACTCTTCCATCAGGTACAACAGACGCCGATGTCCCCGAGGACATTCATAACTCTCAAGACGAAGCAAGCTCTGAGGCTGGGGGTACGGCTCCCTCCGAGTCCGAACCAGAAGACAATATTCCCACATATCCCGATGACTTCTCGATACACGGATACGACTCGGAGGGCACATCCTCCACCGTCCCTTCCATCACTCCTCACGTAAGGACGGTGTTCATGACGGACAGCAATCAAGGTGGTTCCAATGATCGCCAGCGCATCGACAACCTCGAAGCCATATTACTTGCTTTGGTCAAGTCTGTAGACGAGATTAAAGCGGCCCACCCCACTCTACAAGGAGGAACGCCTGGCCAAACGAGTACGGGCCCCACGGTCCATATAGATTCGAACTCAGCGGCACCAAACCCGGGCAATAATCCTCCCGAAGTAACAGCCTCTACTGCGACAGATGAGACCCGAGAAGTGAGAAGAGGTCCAGGAGCTCCGAGCCATGTTCTATGCCCAAGAAAATGCTTAAGATCTCAGAATACGGCAACCATACCCTGCTGAATGGAGGGATGCTCCATTCTCACCAAGATATAAGCCGTTCAATATCAACCCGTATGATGGCAAAACCTCAGCAAGTCGGTACATCACTTACTTTGAGGTCACCACCGACCATCTGCCCCATGATGATGCGATCCTCACACGGTTATTCATCGGGGCATTGGAAGGAGTCGCCTTCGATTGTTACCGCAATCTACCGGACAGCTGCATCCACTCCTTCGCCGGCTTCAAGCGCCTGTTCTTGGAGCGATTCTACGAAGTAGGACAAGACGTCACTATGTCCACTCTCATGGACGTCGTCCAAGGGGAGAAGGAGTTGACAAGGAACTACATCGAGCGGTTCTGCCAGACCGCCATGAAGCTGCCTTCCGGAAATCCAGATTCCTCTTTGATTGAAATTTGCCAAAAGAGACTGCTTCCAACCATCAGTCTCTGGATGGGCGAAAGTCAATTCAAAGATTAGAAGGCATTCATCATCAGCGCCACAAGCGCCGAAGAACGACTGAAGAAGGCTCGCCAACTGGGATTGCACATCTCAGAAGGAGAAAACAAGGGCAAGCGTCCCAACAACGATAATGGAGGTAACCTCTCCAACAATCGAGACAGCAAGGGAAAGCAGGCTATGGTAGCCGACACGGCTCAGAAGCCTGAGTCACAACCGGCAGACAAATAATGGCCTCAGATCACTTACTCTTTCGAAGACGGCCACGTCAAGCTTATCTTGGACATGCTCATACAAGGAGGTAGAATTCAGCTTCCTCCACCAAGGCGGGAGCCTCGGTCGGCTGATTTGGAGAACCCAAAGTTCTGCCATTACCACCGTTATGTACACCACGCTACACATGACTGCTACCAACTAAAACGGTACATCCAAAGCCTCATCGATTCGAACGCTCTGGCCATCGACTTCGAAGAGGTAACCGTAGCAGCCAATATGGTGTCCGTACAATTCGGCAACTTCCCTCCGACGGAGACTCAAGACGGGGTAATCCCCGTCCCTCTCGCGACAATGGAGATTACCAATCTTCCTCCTCCCCGGGAACAGGCTGCTGGTCTAGTACCTCTCACCACCTCACGAGGAGAGGTCATGTGGGTCCATCCAGACTTGGTGTCAGAAGTAACTCGGCCCACACCATCTCCCACTAACAAAAAGAGTAGAAAAATCAGAACATGCCACACAATCTCAGCAGACAACGAGGAAGCTACAGCCGTCGTCACGTGGTCCGGAGCGCAATCCCAACTTGTGGTTGACAGCCCAGCTGAAAATCATCAACCTACTACAACTGATGCTCCGGGACCAGCTCAGCCTTCGACGACCGACAAGCCTAGGCCGAAGGAGACTCGTTTCGACAAATCCCTCAGAAAGGACGCAGCCCAAGGGCTAGAGAGGCCCTATAACTTTGACATCTTAGCACAATTGGCTAACACTCCAGCCAAATTGTCACTATACGAACTCCTAAGGCTCTCCAAGGACGTTCGTATTGCATTGAGCGAAGTACTCCAAAATGCCGATGCTTATCTCGCTCAATCCAACCTCACCGGGGAGGACTCACCCGTGGATCTCCAAGACAGTGCCTGCACGGGAGCAATGCCCAACATCGTCTTCACTCCGCAGGACATGCTCATCAAAACCAACCTACATGATCGCCCGCTATACTACACGGGATACATCGGCGACGTGAAAGTGGATCGGATGCACATTGATCCTGGCTCTTCCATAAGCATCATCCCGAAGGGTCTGCTACATCATCTCAGCATCCCAATGCATCGTCTGACGCCTACAAGCACCGCCATCAGCGGTTTTAATTCGGGCAGGAGCTACCCCATTGGGAAGATTCGTCTGAAGTATCAAATTGGCGACCTCCAATCCGAAGTCACCTGCTACGTCATAGATTCAGACACTTCTTACAACATCCTCTTGGGGCACCCATGGATACACGATTATATGATCGTGCCTTCCACGCTACATCAGTGCTTCAAATACGTCGACAAACACGGCTTCGTGAAGACAGAGTTTGCTGATATCGATCCCTTCAAAGGGGTCGAATCTTACTACTCGGACTCCTGCTTATACGAAAAGTCGAAGAGGCACCTTGATGAAGGAGACGCACAAACTCATATCGAGACAGCCACGGGATCAGAAAGACCCCTGACGATCCACCTCCAAGCTCGCAAACCGGGCAAGTCCGTACCCCTCACCGCCACTCTGCGGAAGGACGCGATCAGCCTCTCGGCGCAAGAGGAGCAGATGATAATCCGGCTGCTAAGGTCCGGCCAAGTGCCAAGACCCACAACGGGGCCACTCACAATTCGACTGCCGAGAGTCAGTCAACCACAAGCAGGAAAGCTCAAACCCTCGGACAGGCCGTTGACAATACGCCTTCCCAAGAAAGGTTGTCACCTCGATGCAAGGTCTGACACTTCCAGCGAACCAGCCACTCTTTGCTCCACATCGAATGCCAAACTGGGGGTCGCCAGTCTGCCAACAACTCCATGCTCTGCTCCATCAACTGAACCACTGACAATCAAGCTTCCTAGGTCGTCCTCTCAGTCTTCGTTCACACAGGGGGTAGCCGAAGAGGAACCGGAGCTAGCCAAGTATGTGGCTACCCACACCAATGTCCCCTCCGCTGATGATGTAATCCCCCTAAAAATGATACCTTACTTCATCAATAAAGGGTTATCTTTGAGCTACACCGAGCTCAATAAGCTATGTACAATGTATGCTATGGAACACGGTATAGGCGCTCACCTACACACACAGGTGACAAATGTGTACACCGCGATCCAGCTTACTCCAGTAGAAGACGCTTACCGAATATTCGAGGGAGGAGATCACCCGATCATCTTCGGCCGGATGAACAACCCGCATCCCCTCACCATAGAAGAAGTCGACCTCGGGTCAGATGCCGGAAGACTGCCTCTGTATCTCTATAGCCCTCAATCCAAATATCTCATGCAGAAACAGGGGTATAATCTGGAGACGACACCAGGGTTGAACTACGGCACTTGGCGACGATTACCTTTGAAGCCGCCAGTCCCGGCGGGCAAACCACGGAACTACTATAACAAAACTCGATGCGGGTTAGGGTATGTAACGCCTACTACGACCACTGAAAGTTCAGATGAAGAATGCGACTGGCAGTCACATTCAACCGGATCACCAACTTCTGACTCAGATACCAGCATCGGAGATGTGTTCAGACAAGTCATGTCAATCAACATGGCGTTCGTCGACGCTTACGAGGAAGACGAAGACATCCCCAAAATCCTCGAGCTAGAGCCATGGGCCCAGCAATTAGACGCACAATGGGAAAAGCGGTTCGAACTGAGTGAACCTCCTACTGAAGATGTGGTCATACAAGTGGATCTCGGCAGCGAATCTTCTCCAAAACCGATCTTCATCAGTAAAAGCCTAACCGACGAAGAACGGGAGTCGCTGTTAGAACTTGTCAGAGAGTACATTGATGTGTTCGCCTGGAGCTATAAAGACATGCCAGGGTTAAATCCTGACATCGCTCTTCACAAACTTAACATTCGACCAGACGCGAAGCCGGTCAAGCAACAACAGCGACGCTTCCGTCCAGGCATCATGGACGCGATCGAAGCTGAAGTCAACAAACTGATAGCCAACGGTTTCATTCGTGAGGAGCAACACCCTGATTGGGTCACCAATATAGTACCCGTCCTCAAGAAGAATGGGAAGATTCGAATCTGCATCGACTTCTGCAACCTGAACGAGGCATGCCCCAAAGATGAATTCCCCCTTCCTATCACAGACATCATGATCGATAATACCTGCGGCTTCGAACGCATGTCATTCATGGATGGCTTCTCGGGGTACAACCAAATCAAAATGTCTCCTGACGACGAAAAGCATACATCATTCCGAACACCGATTGGCACGTACTGCTACACAGTCATGCCTTTCGATTTAAAGAATGTTGGTGCCACATATCAAAGAGCCATAAGCATCATCTTCAGAGACCACTTATGCAAGACGGTGGAGTGCTATGTTGACGATATAGCCGTCAAGAGCCGTAGCAAGGGAGACCATCTGCAGCATCTAAGGACGGTATTCGACCTAATACGAACGCACAATTTGAAAATGAACCCTATGAAGTCCTTCCTGGACGTATCCAGCGAGAAGTTCTTAGGCTTCATCATCACTGCAAAGGGTATCCATGTAGACCCTGAGAAGACAAAAGCAATCATGGAGATGGGTCTCCCGAAAAATCTCCGCGAACTCAGAGGCCTTCAAGGGAGGTTAGCTTACATCAGAAGGTTCATTTCCAACCTCTCCGGGCGATGTCGACCATTCACATACCTCATGAAGAAAGGAGTCTCATTCGTATAGGACGAGGAATGCCAGCGTGCTTTCGACAGCATCAAAGAATATTTGTCAAATCCTCCAGTTCTGGTAGCCCAAGTTCCTGGAAAACTATTCCTGCTCTATGTACGAGCAATAGAACACTCCCTCGGGGCTCTGCTGGCACAGAACAACGATGCAGGCCATGAACAGGCCATATATTACCTCAGCCGAATGATGGTTGGGCCAGAGCACCGATACACCGCTGTGGAGAAGGAATGCCTCGCCCTGGTGTTCGCCATTCAGAAAATATGACACTATGTCACCGGACAAACGATACATGTGATCTCACGAGTCAACCCTCTAAGGGTCCTCATGACTAAACCAGGGGCACTCAGCTTTCGCCTCGCTACATGGGCAATATTGCTGTTCCCTTATCATATGATCTTCGTCCCACAAAAGGCAATCAAAGGTCAAGCCCTGGCAGACTTCTTAGCAGCCCACCCGGGCTCGGAGTCCTCCAGGATATACGAAGAGATCCCAGATGAGGTCGCCAACTCACATGCAACCTCTCACGAAAATATATGGCAAATGTTCTTCGACGGCGCTTCGAGGACCGGACCTAAAGGCAATATAGTCATCAGAGTCGGGGTAGTGCTAATCTCTCCTTCCGGATTGGTGATTAATCGCGCTTACTCTCTCACCGAGCCCTTCTCTAACAATGTGGCCGAGTACAACGCTCTAGTCATTGGCCTCCAACTTGCAAGAGAGCTGGGGATAGAATACCTTGAAGCATACGGCGATT
>JANAVB010011651.1:0-7500 GCA_029216955.1 Iris pallida | reverse complement strand
AGGGCAAAATAGAAGATATGGAGAGAAGTCCCTTTATTGTCATGTCTACCAAAGTCTAGTACAGACAAATCAGGACTATAAATAAGGGACTAATTATGTTCTTCTACAAAGGATCTAGTACAGATTTGACAGAAGTCTAGAGGGATCTACAAGGGATGCAGTCTTCATCGAAGCGCAACCTTCATTCTTCTCGATACACACGCTAGAAGATTGATCTTTACCGAAGCATATTCTGATTTTCTTGTGGGCGCAGCCTCTCAGAAGCATATCAGTAACTCAGTACTTTGAAGAAGTTAGAAGCCTTCAAGCCAAAGGCGCAGCCACCTGCCTGCGCCAACCTTCGAAACAAGATGGTAGTAGGCCCCCTCCCCTTATTTTATTTCAGAAGCCAATGCCTTCACTCCAGAGGCACAGCTATCTGCCTGCGCCAATCCCAGACATGCAAGGATGTCATACCAATCCCTTTGTAGCCAACGCCTTTACTGTTCATAGACACAGCTACTTACCTGCGTCCGTATGAGGTGCAGGATGGTGATATACTCACACGATCTCCATTCCCACGGTGTAGTCATCTGCTCCGGATCAGAAGCTTAAGTCACTTCTCTACAAGAGACTTAGGAACTCCCATCACAACCAATGCAAGTCAACCTGTCACTCCAAAAGCACAATAATCTCGCCAACCTGAAGCACAAGCCTACTTGTCGCCTACAGCACAATAACTCCGGTAGCCCAAAATACAGTTTCATAAGTTGCTCTATACATACAAAAGTCTCGTCGTCATTCGAAGCCAAGTCCACTCGTCGCCTGAAAGCACAGAGGTTCGGTCATCTCCAGAAGCACGATCTACTCGTCGCTCCAGAAGCACAGCAGCACTTAGGCCTTACCAGAGGCACAGGAAGCATGGGTCCACCCCAATTGGTTTGTTTAAACTGTCTCTTGCAGAGAAGATTGGGATTAAATCATGATTGATATCATATCAGATTGATTTAAATCTTAGATGAGGATCAATTAGACTCCAAATCTAGGATAAAATCCTAAGATTTACTCGGATGTATCTGAGCAAGCAAATCGGCGTGTGCCATGTGTCACCTCCTTAGGTTATGTTTATAACCACCAGAGATCTCGTTTGAGGGGAATCTCGATATCCGCCACGTGTCAGCGCCGAAGAAGCCCGCACCGTACAATGTCGGCAGATTCTTTCATATCTCAGGAACCCTAATGCACATCGCACATGTGCTCGATTCTCTATATATAGAAAGAATTCTTCTTCCACCAAGGACGCAATAAAAAGAGAGGGAACATTGACAATCAACAATCTTCAAAGGAGCAGCGATCTCTATCTATGAAGAGTCGACCACCCTCATCCACCTATCAACCAAAGGACCAACCAACCAACCATCTTCAAGGGATCTTCTCATCCAGACAGCCTCTTGATCGGTGACCCCAGAGTCCTATCAAAGGTGCCAGAGAGCCATAGCAAGGTTGACTTGTCGTCAGATCGTCAACGGAGTAAAGGAGCCGCTGCTGTGCTCGATCTCCATCGTCACACTTTTTTAGAAACCTCTTCTCCCTGTACTTAGAATATCCTGTTTAGGACTTACTTCTTTGTACATAGATACCATATACGTTCAATAAAGAAAAAAGTTCATTCAACCTTTTGTTACGTCGAACAAAATGGTGAATCTGCTGGGGACTACCTTCTTCTCCAATGAGATGGCAGTGACGTAATCTGATGACAACTTGCTGGGAGCTTCTCAAGACATGCTGGTTGTACGCTTGGACCAGCAGGCTTTTGTGGATTTCTTCTCTGATGAAAAGTCAAAGACTTCGAAGACTTCAAAGTGTTTCGTACAACCGAAGAAGACTTGACGTGTCTGGAGGACTAAGTGCACTTTTGTACCCAGATATAGGTGTGTTCCAAGACACTCCCATTGTCAGCAGACGGCTGCACCATCGTCGAGCAGACGTTCCGTCTTCCAGAGACTCTACTCCACGCCGACTCTACGCCAGAGGCTTAACAGGGGGTCGGTGAGCTATAGAGAAGATGAGCCCCGCATCACCACATGCTATGTGGCGTAGGGTTCTAGAGATTTCAACAAGCCCTCCCAGAATCCTTTCATATCGGCTGCTAAACCGAAGAGGAGGTCAGAGAACAGTAAAGCTAAGGTACCCGATGCAGGTGTGTTCCAAGACACTCGTTCCAAATCTGTATTGGGTGCCTTGTCAAAAATTGGGGATACCCAGCCTCCTACCATGCACGAAAACCCTGTGTTCCAATCCGACAAGGTGCAATACGACACGGATGTATCCATTGGCGCAGCCAGTCACCAGACCGGGGGTGACAACCATACTGAGTTCGAAGAAGATCACAATCTTACGGTATATCCTCAGGACAGCGAGACTCAGGCGTCTAAGCCAGAAAGTGAAGGATCAATGGCTCCCTCGAGTCACCCTCACACTCGGTCTGTGCTCATGGCCGATGGCAATGAGGAAGACAACAACGAAGCTCTCAGACGTATCGAAGTCCTCGAGACGAAGTTGGATACGCTGACGGACACCATGAATACCCTATCCTCGGTCATAATAGACCTCAAGCGTAGCATGGCCCCCGCTGCCTCTACACCTGTGCATGATCTGCCAACCAATGACGAATCCAGCAAGTTGCTTACTGTCAATCAGGCAGGACCATCCTCGTCTACTCCATCGGCTACAGGCTCCACAATATCGGTCGAGATACAGCAGGCCATCAAGGAGCTGTATGCTCGTCATGATGCCAAAGAGAAGAAAGCAACGCTCCGGGAGATGGGGATCCGGCAGCCATACCCTGCCGAGCGGAACAACGTCGTCTATCCTCCTAAATACAATCCACAGACTCTTGTACCTTATGAAGGGAAGGGGTCTCCCCGACAATACTTGAGGTACTTTGCTTCAGTAACGGGGCACCTGCCAAAGGATGACGCCCTCATGTCCAACATATTCGTAGGAGCCCTGAAGGGGTTAGCCTATGAATGGTTCTGTAGTCTTCCGGATGACTACATCTCGTCATTTGAAGACCTAAAGACTCGGTTCATAGATCGATTCTATAAAGGAGGCATATATATGACCATGTCGACCCTCATAGAAATTGTCTAGAGGGAGAAAGAGCATGTCCGTACATACATCAAGCGCTTCTGCCAGGCAGCCCTCAGATTACCACCGGCATGCCCGATTCCATGCTTATGGACTCCTGCCACAAGAACATGTTGCCCGCTATAAATTGTGGCACAATGCTCCCTGTATGGAGTGGACGCCTTTCATTACAGAGGCAGACGTCACACAAAGGAAAGCCCAGAACGCGCAGCTCCTGGGGCTACACTTTCCTGCGCACGAAGACAAAGGGAGACGCTCATTCAACAACAACCCTAAAGACGAAAAAGGCAAGCAAGCTATGACCGTCAACATCTCCAAAGGTTCTGTAGCTACGAACCCCAAGTTTACGAAAGCGCAAAGGCCGAGGGAGACTTACTCCTTCAAAGATGAGGATACGCTGGAGCTCTTTGAGATGCTTACGAAGAGTGGCAAACTGTCCATCCCGGCACCCAAGCGTCCTGACGAAGTAGGAAAGGTAGACCATTCCAAGTACTAATATTATCACCAGTACATCCATCACTCAACACAGGACTGCTATATATTGAAGGGGCAAATTCAATGCCTCATTAACACCAACGTCATATCGTTGGATTGCAAAGAGAAGACCGTTACAGCCAATATGGTTACTCTACAGTTTGGGAGTTTTCCAGCCACAGAGGTATAAGATGGCGTTATCCCTATTCCAAAGGCGACGATAGAGGTAGTCAACCTTCCGCCAGCACAGGGCAACACTCAAGGGCTCGTCCCATTCTCCATGCCTCTAGACGAAGTCATGTGAATACATCCTGACTTGGTTCCCGATATGATGACATCTATGACCCTTTCTGCCAAAGAAAAGAAAAGCAAGGCATGCTGCATGGTCTCGATGTTGACCGACGATGCTTTGGTGACCACCCGCTCGGCGCAGAGGCAAGAGAAGAGCCAGGCTCCAGACCAGGAGAAGTCTCCACCAAATACTCCCCTGTCCCAGATATATTAGGAGCAGGTCCACCTTAGATCCCTGAGGCACCAGAGGTGGGTCCATCCCGGGCCCCTACCGTGGACAAGCAGAAACAGAAGGAGGTTCGTTTCGACAAACCTCTCAGGAAGGATCCGGCAATCAGGCCCATCAAGCCCTACAACTTCGATATTCTAGCACAGCTGGCTAATACTCCGGCTAGATTGTCACTTTTTGAGCTCCTCCACCTCTCTAAGGAGACCCGAGATGCGCTCAGTGAAGCTTTACAGAACGTTGAGTCCTTCCTCACCCAGGTTCGGCCACCGAAAGTGGATCCCGCTGCTTGCCCATATTGCCACATCGTGGTCGAAGTGATTTCCAGTATCACTTTTACCCAGTAAGATATGCTGCTAAAGAATAACCGGCACAACCACCCCCTGTACTATACGGGGTATGTCGGTACCATTAGGGTCGACCGTAATCACATCGACCCAGGTTCCTCTTTGAGCATTATCCCAAGAAGCTTGCTTCAAACTTTAGGGATTCCGATGCATCGGTTAACAGCCTCAAACACAACAATCAGTGGCTTCAACGCGGGAAAGAACGAGCCGTTGGCAAAATTTGCCTGAAATGTCAGATCAGCGACCTTCATAATGAAGTGACTTGTTATGTCATTGATGTAGACATAAATTATAACATATTGCTGGAGCAACCATGAATCCATGAGTGCATGATTGTCCCTTTCATCCTACACCAACGTATAAAATATGTGGCCAGCGACGGGACTATCAAAACAGAGTTCGCAGATATCGATCCATTTCGAGGACTTGAAGCCTACTGTACGGATGCTGATCTGTACAAGTCAGTCCCCTGGGATAATGACAGCAATAATGCTGACGACGAGGCAGAGACAGCTTCAGAAAGTGCAGCCGTACCCAAAGAACCTTTAAAGGTTCGACTGAAGAGGAGGCCTCCCAAGGTGTCAGCGCCTCTTGTTGTTATGCTTTGGGGCAAAGCTTCACCTTTGCCTCCAGTGACGATAGAAGATAGTCAGGACCCTATATGAATGAGGTTACCTCAAAGGTCCCCAAGGCTGACCATGAAGGTGCAGGAGCATCCGACCACCATTCCCTTGATGGTCAAGCTGAAAGGGAGGCATCCTCTTTCTCCTCCAGTGGCAGCTCTAGCCGTCACTGACGAAGAGCTAGAAGATTATGTCTGCGCCAATACCGGGGCCCACTCTTTCGATGACATAAGCCCTCGGGATAAGATATCCTACTTTATTAACAGAAAGTTGTCATCAAACTACTCTGGCGCATGCTGGAACACCAAATATTTTTTGGACAATTCTCTGTATAAACTACAGACGCAAGTGACAACCGCCAACCATGTGAGCCGAGTTGTTCCTGCCTGAGGCACCTACTTCGTAGTTTCAGCAAGAAAAAAAGAAGAGAAACCTATTATATTCGGTCGATTGGAGCATCCGCAGCGAATAACTCCTGAAGACCCAGACCTCTATAGTGGTAAAATACAGTTCTACCGCTACACGGCGCAGGCCCAAAACCTTATCCAGAAGATGGGCTACGACCTAAATAGCAACAAAGGGCTCAATTATGGAAAAGATGACGTCTTCCCTTATGGATTTGCGCTCTAAAAGGAAAAACTGAAATCTACTACCAACGTACTCGTCGAGGGCTAGGGTACGTTACACCTACGACCACCTCAGAAGAGTCAGAAGAAGAAGTCATGAGGCACTTGCACTCTTTTTACTCCTAAACTCGGGACTCCGATACCAGTATGGGTCAAGTCTTTAAGATGAAGTTGTCTACTAACATGATCACTAATCAGTTAACCGTCGAAGATAATCAGCACAGGCAGTTACAAAAGTTAGAATCATTGGATGAAAAGTGCTTGCTCGTGCAGTAAAGGATTGAGCTTTACCAAGCTCGCATCTCTAGGGCCTTCAACAAAAAGGTCCGCGAAAGATCCTACCAGGTGGATGACCTCGTCTTGGCAGTACGGAGACTGACGGTGATGACCCACAAGACGGCTGGGAAGCTCGAGCCCAAGTGGAAAGGACCTTCGTCATAGAAACGGTGTACTCCAACGGTGCTTATCGGCTAGCCAAGCCTAATAGAGACTTGCTAATGATGTCCATCAACGGCAAGTTCCTAAAGAAGTATTGCGTCTGAAGACAGAACCAGCATAGGCACCCACATCCCCTAAAAATTGTACCCATAAGTTCTGGTAAGGGGATCTCTTGCTCTCCCTCATATATATTTTCTCGAGTAGATGAAGCACTTTACGCCCACATTATCTCTAGATTTCTCCTCTACGCCTGGAAGACGCGACTACCATGTCCACATTATCTCTGAGTAGTCATTCTTCTTGCATCTGATCTATGATTATTCCAGCGGTCTAGAAAACAGTTCACGTCTATATTACCTCTGGATTGTTGTTTTATACCCTGGTAAAGATCAAGCCTACCACATCCATATTACCTCTGGTCAGGCAAATCTATTTTGAAGATTCCTTCTTTATTTTGGAGACAAAAGTAAAGGAAACAAGAAGCTTCTACATATAAAAACATGTGGCTACAAAAACCTATTATAGACTCTTCGCAGTTACATACATAGAAGAAAAAACTGAAATTACGGTACAAGCTCTCAATAGCATGGACGAGGAGGTGACAGAGACAATCACTTCCTGGTAAAGGAAGCCATCGCCTAAAGCTGCTACAGGCCCGAGCCGGGGATGAAGACCAGCACAGGACTCCCCTATCTCCCCAGTTGACCGAAGAGAGCAACCACAACAGCAGGCCTTTCTATTCCTCGGTCAGAATGGCAAGCATCAAAACCCATAAAGCAGAGGTCCAAGATGTCATTGACGCCTACGACATCCAGGATGCATGACGTCTCGAGATCTAATGGTAGTTCTGCTACAGCTTCTTTGGATAAAAAGATTTGCCACCGACAGCCGCCTCAAGCAAACTCCAGGGTCATCAGGAGCTGAACATCGGGCAAGCGAGGCCATAGTTGAAGCAGCTGAGTCTTCTCTTGAAGTAGGATAGTCCTTTATGCAGGATGTTTATGTGGTCCAAGCACGAGCCAGATATCGATCAGAAAGAAGCTTACAAGTTAAGCTAAAGCTCTACTCCATGACAGATAACAGTACTGCGAGTGACCAAAGGAACGTGACTCTGAACCTCCTCTCCTAAAGAGATTTGTGATCCCTGCAAAGATGCAAGACACTCCAATATCAACAAGCCATCAGAAGCCCATGCTCTAAAATGATGACTCAGGGCAATTAATACTAAGAGCTAGACATGACACCAGCCATCACCCAGCTTGTACAGTCCTGACACGTGTTCATGCTTCTGTTCAAAGTATCTTGAGCTTAACTTAAGTTCCGGACACTTTGAAGGGGGTCTTGTA
>JANAVB010011650.1:0-26656 GCA_029216955.1 Iris pallida | reverse complement strand
TTCTTAAGGAGAAAATCCTTCATGTCCCATCAATACTCTATCGATACGGACAAATAGGTTAGAAAGCTCTCCCTACTGGCGGGTTCATCTTCCACACGTCTATGAACGTTCCGGCATAACTATGAGAAATTCTCGGCGGCTAGCTTCGTCTGGGTTAAAAAGTTAGTCGTGAAGATGAGGCTATGTTCCTATAAGGTCATCAGAGGTAGGATCCTGACAAAAGAGAGGCTTGCTTATTTTGGCATGACTGACTCCAACCAGGTATACGTGTTATGTAGGAACGGCGGGGAGAATAGAGATCATATCTTCTTCAGGTATGAGTTCTCATGAAAGATCTGGATTCACCAACATAATCGTCTGGGTCTTCCTTTGAACTCGATCAGGGATCTGATGGACATCATGGAAGAGCTGGGTGTTAATCGACATATTGGGGTAACTGGTTTTGGAAAGCTCAATGCAGGTTAGCAGTGACTATATGGCACATATGGAGGAAAAGGAATAGAAGAGTGTTTGAATACATGAGGTCGTCCCAAATTGGGATCATCCATAACATAGAAGCTGGCATAAGAGCTTTGGGAGCTACATAGAGGTATAGAGGAATTGAAAGCTTAAGATTGGTTGGAAAGGGAGTGATGGGTTAGTCTCCACCCTTCTGAGTGATTTTGTTAATTATATGGAGACTTATTTATTTATTTATACAAATACCAGTTCCAAAGGAGAGTGGAAGGCTGGCAGGCAGCTGGACTGTCTTTTGGTGGCCGTATTGAGCTGGTGAGGTCTGTTATCTCTGGCATCGCTATGTTCTGGTTGCAGTCGATTCAGATTTCGGTAGCTACCATAAGGAAGGTGGAGTCCATTTGTGCTAATTTTATCTGGCGAGGAGGTATGTATGCGATTGCTTGGGAACAACTCAGTCAGAACCGAGAGGAGGAGGAGTGGGGTTGTGGCCTCTTCGGGCGGTTAGGGAGGCATCCGGGGTGCGGATGGCGTGGCGGTTCATCACGGGTTCCCTTTGGGCAAAGTGACTGGCTAGCAGATATGTACGGTGGATGAATTTTTGGTAATGTAGGATTGATAACAATTTTTTGGTCTCATTTAAGACTATTCTTAGGTGCAGACCGGTTCTATAGTCCGCTATTTGCAGGATTATGAAGGATGGGGTGAATACTGATCTCTGGCTGGACCCGTGGAAGGAAAATGGCTTCCTTCTGGAGATCTTGGGTACTCAGTAGGACAGAGAGGCGAGCCGGGGGGTGAAATACAGTCGGATCATCAGGGATGGAAGCTGGAGGCCCGAGGAATACCCATTCACGACTCAGTTTGGAGAGACGATTCGTCGGATCCATATCGATACTAGCCAGCCTGCGGACTCCTGGAGTTGGGTTGCTCCTGGTTCGGTTGGAGGGTCCGGGACATTCAGTTTTAAAAGTTGCTATATTCTGGTTCGGCCTCCTCATGACAGGATTGCAAAGTATGACTTCATCTAGACGAAAGGGATTGCCTGCAAAATGCAACTCTGTTCATACAGACTCCTTCTGGACAGGTTGATGACGCGGGACAGACTTATCAGGTTTGGGATGCAGATTCCAGACTCGAAGTGTGTACTTTGTATGGGCGAAGCTGAATCTATGGGCCACCTCTTCTTTGAGTGTCCATTGACTTGGCATATCTGGGTAGAGCAGTGTATACGATCGATGGGTGGAGTTGGTAGTGCTATAGATATCCGGGGGATCCTCAGCTGGATCACCGACCGTCGAGGCATGGAACCTGGTTGGGCCAAGATGGCAAGAGTTAGACTTGCAGCATCAGTTTGGCATGTCTGGAGGGAGCGCAACAGGCGTATCTTTGATGGATTGGTTACTCCGCCACTAGAAATTCTACATAATATAGAATTTGATGTAACTGTAATGGCCCCTTAACTGGGAGGGATATGTGAGAATAGTGTATATAATACCTTTACCGCAATTTACGTGGAATAAAATTTACCCTTGTTACAAATATATATATATATATATTGGTTGGAGAGGGAGTGATGGGTTAGTCTCCACCCTTCTGAGTGATTTTGTTGATTATAAGGAGACTTATTTATTCATTTATACAATTACCGGTTCCTATATATATATATATATATATTATATATATATATATATAGAGAGAGAGAGAGAGAGAGTATATAGGTACATATCATATAGGTTTAGACGCTAACCCAACATAAGGTATTTATCTAGATAGATACCTAAGTACTATTAGTCATAAATAGATTATAGATATGGAACTAGTATCATAAGGGTATGTTGACATATATGAATGCCTTGGTGTGGGGTACTAAGAGGAATTAAGGAATTATTATAGGAATATGTATCAAGATTTTGGGTAGATACCCATAGGTATATATTTACATGTGCAATAGGGGGTATATATCGGATGTGATACATGGTATGCTAAATAGGGTAATACCCATGTACCTATACACACACACACACACACACACACACCACACACACACACACACACACACACACATATATAAATATATAGTAATTAGGTAATTGATATATAGTAATAAAAATATATAGTAATTAGGTAATTGATATATAGCTTATGTATGTGTATGGAAGGGTAAGTGTAATGGTTAGGTAATGCATAGGGTAAGGAGTAATGAGCTAAGGTATATTGGTATGAGTCTACACATATATATTATATGGTATGATACCTAAGATATTACCTAGTGTTACACAATATTAGCTAGGATAATTTGGTATGGCTAGGTGATGACTAAAAAAACCTAGTTTAACCAATGTATTGACTATAGAACTAAAGTATTGACTAATAATTAAGGTATTTGAGATACAGGTTAATGTATTAGGTAAATGGGTGATACAAGTGAAGATACCATGATACAAGATAAGATAAATAACTGTAAGCCAAGGTATTGCTAGAAATTATAGGTAGAAGTTTATATTAGGGTAATATATGCTAGAAACTTATTAGTATAGCCTAAAACCTAGTGTTGCCCTAGTATTAACTAGTATTGACTTGTTTGACCTTGTTATCACCTAGAAACTAAATAGTGACTTGTTAAGACCTAGTATAACTTTAGAAACCTTGTAAATAGATAAAATCAACGTATAAACTACAAAATGACCTACTTTGACTATATTAACCTAGATTTGACTATATAAGCAAGATATTGACCTAGTCTTACTTTCCTGGCCTAAAATTGACCTAGAAATCATATTTCAACTTAGATATCGACGAATATCCCTCCAAAATACCAATTGATATTGATATTTTATATTTAGGTCTTTGTGAGTCCATTTTGGCTATTAATCCCCACTCATTATTTAGGACCATAGGCAAGTACATGCAGTAATTTTATTTTATTTCTTAATAGTCTCTATTTCATGATTTAGATATTCTTATCGTACTTATTACACGTGATTAGTGTTCTATGGATCCTATTCATGATATTCGTGATTCATGATTTTTGTACATCATGTTTATCGTATTTACTGTGATTCGTGTATCTTATATGTCGTAACTTGAATCCATGAATGTGTGTCGGAAAGAAAAATATCTCAGTAGACGTATAAACTATCCTATCTGTTCTCTATGTCTAGTTGCGTTGATAGCAATCACATATTTAACGTTTGTTTTTCTGTATCATGTGGATAGCAATCACATATTCTCGTATGCAATTTGTCGTATTGCCTGAGCCATTCACATATTGAACTTGGTATTTCAAAACACATAGGAGTTAGGATATCTTAACATAGTTTCTTTATCTAGTTCATGTCATATTTATCTGTTCTTATCATATTCACTATTTTTGTCTGTTTTTATTAACTTCTAGTTTACTCTTACATGCTTACTTGATTACCATGTTTATATATTCTAACTCTTATATATAGTCACTATCATGTTATGAAATATCCATCAGTGTTTGTACTTACTCTAATCCTGACTAGATAATTTTTAGAGGAGCTTGGAAAATTTTGTCCCACCTTTTATGGACCCAGAGTGGATGAGGAGTATATCCAGGTGCCTCCAGTGGAGCCAAAGGCCGTTGAGGAGGCACTACATGACTTAGCCAATTAGCTATAATTACTGGATTTATCTCCAGCTTATGAGACTTTGGGATATTATTATTATTTGAGACTTATGCTTATGTTGAGATAGTTAGACTTATAGACTTTGGATATGGATTTGAGTTATGTTTATATTTCTAGACTTCTCTTGGATTATCATTTCATATCTTTATGTCATTATCGTACTATTATCTTTCTTATAGTTTATTGTGATTGAGTATGAATATTATCATTATATTGTCCTTCTTTTAGATATGAGATATCATTGACAGATTGTGATACATATTCATGAGATGTGTTAGTTAGTATTGTTGACCGAGACAACATTCTACCGTCGATGCTGCGGCATATGCTGGGCGTGTCTCATGTACTCATATCCCAATACCCGGGTACGGGTCATGACATATTTTTGTGGTAGCCCACGCAGGTCAGGCTTTGTAATTAGAATGATGTCATGGTAGTGCAACGACTTAGTTGTACTACTGCAAGCTTGTAATAGGATATAAAAAATAACATACTATGATGGGAGAATACTCAATCACACATTAGGACTCCTTCAGAGATTCCTGGGACGACCCCTGAGAATCTCACTATAAACTATATCTCGAAATATGTTTCTATTTGTTTTCGTTTACTATCCCTTGTTCGTTGTTGAATTTGATTCTTGGTATTCGTCGTTGACTTTTATTTTGTATCGAGACAAATTTTATGGACTAAATTAAGGTACATTCTGATGACATATTTGATGAAGGCAGTATGAATAGGTAAATGTCTCCTTTACTTATGGAGTCTAGAGTTTATTGTAGCCATACTAGCTGGCATAATGAAGACATAGAGCCTAATTTTGGATATACTTATCTTACTTACAGAATTTAGAGTTTTTTGTTGCCATACCGGTTGGCGTGGTAACAATTCTAGATAACATGACTATAGAGGTATATACCTTAGCTATGGGCTCTATCGTTTATTGCAGCTATGCTTACTAGTATGACGAGGATTCTGGATAACATAATTTCAGATAGATGTGTATGATTATCAGATTGTATCTTAAATTGTTTCTTAATATATCATCCCTATCGTCTACCTTGTTATCATTGAGTTATGTTCCATCACCCTACTAACTCATGTTAGAGACATCTTTAATTCCTTTAGTTCAGTTTCTCATGAGACTTCACCTTCATTAGTTTCGAGGTAGCTTCTTTGGATAGTATAGTAGCTTAGTAACTTGTAGATAGGTTATGTCAGGTTAAGTATCAGTGTTGATTGTGGAGAGTATAGCTTATGGGTCCGTGAGTGGTTCCACTATAGGTAGGTAAGCATTAAGTATCAGTATATAAGCCTAGAAGTAACTCATAGTATAGTACTATTTGCAGTAATAGTTCTAAGACAGGTATCGAAGTATAGTAAGCAGTTGGTATCCTAGAGTATCACCCATGCATCTAGTATAGTTATGGAGTTAGTGACTATGTACCAAGGGTTCCTAGAGGGTGCAAGTGTCCAGGATGTATCAAGATTGGTGAGTAATAAGTGATAGGTGCAGTGTATCAGTTTAGTATTAGTGAGTGTTATTGTGGTTGATTGTAACGCCCATGTTCCAAAATACGTAGGACTAGAAGATCGTATACATGCCAGATACATATCAAGAGAACTCTACCCCAGTTCGAATATGTATATGATGTCTATAATATCAAGTATAACCATCTAAAAAGAAGTAAGGCTAACAATATCTTAATACACTAAATATTGATAACAATAACGAATCAAACGCACTAAGGTTGAATAGACCGTAATACACTTATTCTAGAATAGATAAATATATTAGAGTAGATCCCCGATAATACATATATCATGAAAAGCTAGAAGAAAAATGAAGCTTGTAAAAGACTAGGCTATAGTAATAGCATGAGTCAAATATAGGACAAAACCTAAATAAAAAAGAGAATGATAATAGAACCTACTAAATATACTTGACGTATTGATGAAGCAACCATCATCCATCAATGTATTATACCTTGATATCTTCATCGAATACCTGGAGTGATCACCAGGTCCTGAGGGGACTAGCAAGATAAAAAAAAATATGTTGAATGTAAAAGTATAAAATATGGAGGAAAATTAAAAATAGACATAAAAAATTAACTAAGACACAAGGAGACTAAGACATAAAGAACCTAAGTAAGTGGAACTAAGACACTGGCATGCCATACTAGTCATGGCTAACAGGTTAACACTATAGAATATAGTCAAGGCAAGCACTCCCAGTCTATAGTATCTTAATCATAGTCAAGACAAGCACTAACAATCGAGATTGTTGCCATTCCTAGTATCAAGGTCAAGTAATCATATAAACCATAGTTGTGGACATACACAAAAAAGAAGAAGAAAATGCTGTTTTTTCTTTATTGGTACAAGGCAACACAAATTGAGTACGCCCGAGAGATCCTCCGCTGAGGATCCCCGAGTACAAAAAAGAATTCTGGGGAATGGGACGATGGAGATCGAGTAGCAGTTGCTCCTTTACTCCATTGACACTCTGATTACAAAAGTGGAAGAAAACCTAAAAAAATTGCTAACTCTCGGCTAACTGGCAAGAACTGCAGCAATTTGGCTCTTGAAAATGCTCTACGTTCTATTTTTTGAAGAGGGGTGAGGCCCTCCTTTTATAGTCGTTCTTGAGCTGGAATGATGTTATACGTCCACATGAGGAAATAAGCTGGTTTTTATGCGGGCGCATAGTCCTGCTTTGGGCGCATAGGATGTAGGCGAATACAGACTACGAGATCGTGGATTGGTCGTGGTGTTAACGTGGCCGCATGCTTCGATGCACGATTGCTCATGGAGACTGACGTGGCCATATGCACGTTTTGATCATGGCTTTGACTGAGTCAGGCTTGGACGCATAGACATGTCTCAGGCTATATGCCCTCCTTTCGGGGAAGCTAGTCTTGGGCGCATGGAGCTTCACTGACTGGGCGCATGGAGCTTCACTGGCTGTGCGCATAGAGCTTCACTGGCTGGACACGTAGAGCTTCACTGGCCTTGCGTATAGATTTTACTGGCTGGGCGCATGGGACTTCATTGTTGAAAATTTTTATGCTTCTACAAGACCCCCTTCAAAGTTTTCGATACTTGAACGAGTTCGAAATACTTTGAAAGAAGCATGGATCATCTTCTCGTGATGCAATGGACGCATAGCACGGGCCTCTCTTTGGGCGCATAGTGTTTGGCCAGCCTGTCAGAGAGATACGATAATTGAGATCTTCCTCAAAATCTGAACTGACAGATTCATCGGGGTGGAATTTGAAGCGGTCCATCTTTCATACGTTGTCCACGTCCACTACAAAAATTTGTCAGATTAGCTACGTTACAAAACGTCGCTAAACTCGGTGAAAACGTTGCTAAGTGAAATTAGCGACGTTTTGGGCAACGTTTTGGAAACGACGAAAAAAATGTGTCGCTAAACGAGAAAATGTCGCAAACTGTCGCTATGGCGACGTTATTTAGCGACGTTATTAACGTCGCTAATTAGCAACGTTATTTGCGATGTTGTAACGTTGACGCTAATTAGCGACGCAAATGGCGACATTATCGTGTGGTCGCCGTTTAGCGACACTTTTGTAACATTTTGGCGATGACGTACTGACATCAGATTTGGTGCCAAGTGTTGCCACGTCAGCATTTTAGCGACACTTTTAGCGATATTTATTAACATCGCTAATATTTAGCAACATTTATTAACGTCGCTAAATACGTCGCTAAGTTAAAAAAATAAAAATAAAAACAGGTTCCAGAATGCAAATGGAGCTGGAGCCTGAGCCAAAATACAAAATACAAAATACAAAATACAGAATCCAATCCCTGGGTTCGCCGACCCCCTCGGTGGAACACTCAACACCGGTACATACAATACATTCCAGAATATACAAAAATATAAAGAAAAAATACTATCCGCAACGAACAATGTTAATGTATAATATCCTCAACGAACAAAGTCAATATCCACAAGTACGTACAAAGTCAATATCCTCAACGAGTAAAGTAAATATCCCCAAATACGTATAAAGTAAAAATATAGTACAGTCTAAAATGCAAAAAAGAAACTACTGATCGCCTGGAGCTGGACCCGATGCTGGAGCTGGAGAAGGAGCGCCACCAGATGACTGTCGTCGCAACAACAGGATATTTGATACTCCTCCGGTGACAACAGGGGACGAGCATGTCCTTCCGTACACCGCCGGATGTAGACGATGCTCTCGGCGTACCAGCAAACGGTCACTCCGTAGCCATCTCCTGGAACTAATGCATCTGTTCGACTAAACACTGCGTAGCCTCCTGTGTAGCGCGGGTCATCTGTCGCAGCGCCTCAGTAGTCTTCTCAAGCCTCTCGAAGCGTGAGATGAGCGCAGAATCATCTGTATGCGGCCCCCCATCATTTGTAGCATCTCGTCACACAGAGGTGAGATCAGCGCATCGACACTCTGCTGGTGGCAGAGCGACTCCTCAGTCTGTACGGTGTCGGGCACACTAGTGGTAGTTGTAGAGGCCTGTGATACAATAAAGAAACCATAGGAGCCCATACCATAGTACGTACCCCTATGCATGCCACCAACAGCCCTCATCCATAGCTCGTCATCTAACTGAGCAGCGGCGGCCGAGGGCTGCTGGGAAGTGCTAGCACCAGCTCCCTCTGACCGTGTCGGTCCGACCTCCCTAAGCCTCAAAAATTCGGCCTAGAAATAACATCTATATGAATTCTCACGTAGTCGCTAAAAATTAATATTAATGAACTAGCATTAAGTAAAAGTTCTAAAACTCGGCCTAGAAATAACATCTATATGAATTTTCTACGTAACTAAAAATTAATATTACTGAATTAGCATTAAGTAAAACTTAAGTATGTGTCCCGGGCCTTGTCGTCTACGAACCGCTCTCCCTTCGTGTGCATGGCGAGGAACATGGTCACCATATTCGGGTCTTCTCCTAATTTAACCTGTTACAAAATTATTATATGATTTGTCAGTTAAGTTAAAAGAAATATATTACTATAAATTATTAATTATAGGTATACGGCGAGATACGTACCATATGTGTGAAGAAATCTATGATGGACCGTGACCAACCACACCACCACTGCGACCCTGCCTGTCGTGCTCTTTTAGACTTCGCGGACTTCTCCTTGTAGGCTTCCTCCTCGAATCTCTTCTTCATTATCGCCCAGTCGGCGGCAGAGATCCAACCCTGAATAGGTTCTCTCCGGCGGTCGCGATCCTTTTGGTCGATGATCGCGTCCCTAATGAGCTTGCTGGCGACGCTGGAAAAAATAGCCTCGACAGCAACGGCACGGTGGGGAGGGAAGAAGTAAGTCCGCTGAAAATATTATAGAAGTACGTAAGTTATAACATAACATACTAAATGTTAAAAGTAAATAAACTATTACGTACCGAAAAGTGCTCAAACCAGAAGGCCTTCTTATCGGTAGGGACATCCCTCCAGTTGATTCAGGGTCCCCCGTAGTTCTGTCGTAGGAATGTACCCAGCGACCGGTGTATGTAGAAGAGATGATACCTATAAAATGGAAATTAAAATTTATTAAACAAGTTTATAATAAATTTAAACAAATTAAATGAAATAATTTTACTTACCGTCTGGTCCGAGTACAGGCCTAAATCTCCAATCTCAGATCCTCCTTCGGGCGACACAGACGATCTGTCTCAAATAGGAGCTGCACCATGCCACTGTCCCGTCCCATGCCCCTGCCCCTGCCCGAAGGCTGCCCCTCGGCCTCGGCCTCGCTCTCGGTGTGGGCCTCACCATCGCTCTCAACCTCAATGTGGGCCTCGGCCTCGGCCTGCTCCTCAGTAGTTGGGTCGACCTCTGGAATACTCGACGGTACTGGCTGCGTACAAGAAGAAGGCATTTGCCTCGAACTGTTAGAGCCGGTTATGGAGACACTGTCGACGACTAGACCGCTAGTGTATACTAGAGTGCGGGAGGATAAGGAATCAGTAGGAGGAGTGGTAGATGGAGACTATCGGGCTCGTCGACTCCCACCAGCACCGGAACCAAAGGATCCACGTCGAGCCATATCTGAAAAATATAGAAGTATACCATACTACATCTGAAAATGTCGCTAAGTAAACCATACTACATCTGGAAAAAAAGTAAACCATACTACATCTGAAAACGTCGCTTACTAACGTCGCTAAAACAAAGTAAACCATACTACATCTGAAAATTAAACATATTCAATCCTCTTCTGAAAATTCATCTTGTTCCAATTATACTTCCTCTTCCTCTTCACTTCTATCAACTTACTCTTCATCTTCTAATACTTTTACCTCTTCCAATTGATGAAACATGTCATGAGGAACTTTCGTTGAGTCCACATCGACAATATTTGTAATAAAAGGTAGTTCGTCTTCCTGACAAGCTATCTCGTCGACATCGAAGGTATTTCGAGCTTTAGTCTTACATACTTCCCACCAATCTGATCTCCCGGCTCCTCGTTTTGGATAGCTGGTAAAGTAAACTAGCTGAGCCTGGCTTGCTAGAACAAACGGATCATAAGCTTGATATCGACGATGATAATTTATGTCAACAAGACCATGTTTGTCAACTCTCCAACCTCGACCTTGGATCAGATCGAACCAGTCACATCTAAACAAGACGACCTTACAAGGTTCTATATCATAATTGTATGTCAGTTCCACAATCTCCCGTAAGATGCCAAAGAAGTCATTACCTAGGTCGACGTATTTGTAGTTTGAAGATTTTATGCACAAACAGCTATTTTTCGTTGAATCCAAATCCAATAATTCATCTCTTATTCGAGCATTTGTTGACTTAAACCTGAAACCATTTACGCAGTAACTTGGTCATGTCTTCACTTGATAAATTGGCCCCTTGGCTAGAGTTTTAATATACTCATTCTCAAGGATTACCTCCGGACGATCAACCTAAATACCATATAAACGATGCTAACTTAATTATTATGTGCAAGTACAAATGTACAAAAAAGTAAATTGTGAAGATATTCGTACAAATGCTCTCAACCAAAAAGGAAAATGAAGTCTCATTTGCTGTTCTACTTCCTCCTCGGTTGCGTACGGATTGTTGGACATTACCTCATCCTTAAACATGCTAAAAAGCAATGAAGCATAGTATATTAGTTATATTTAGAAGCAACGAAGCACACGAAATAATTTTACTTACCCCTTTAGCCTGTCCACTTCTTCGTCGTCGTAGTTGAGCAATAAATATAACATTGCAGCGCTAACCTCGTCGTCATTTAGATATCTTTTTTTATTTTACTAGATGGTTTTCCGTAGGTAGTAAATACTTTCAGCTTTGCCTCAATACCAACTTCATAGCCGTCGTCATTTCTGGGAGCCCTTGTTCTGTTTGTAGCAATATGAGGCTAAAAATACATGGAACAGAAGTTTGAAATCTCCTCAAGGATATATGCTTCACAAATAGAACCCTCCATATGTGCCTTATTTTTCACCTTCCTCTTGAGGTGGTTCAACTATCGCTTGAACGGGTACATCCAATGATAACCGACAGGTCCAGCAACAAGAGCCTCATGGATAAGATGAATCGGCAAATGTTCCATTGAGTCGAAGAATGCAGGAGAAAAAACTCTCTCAGCTTGCTTCTCTAAACGATCGACGAGCAACTTGCAAGAACAAAGATCTCTGAAGAATATGCTAAGCTCTATTAATGGATCCCAGACTACCTACGGTAATAATTCCCGAAATGCAACAGAAATTAACCTTTCCATGAATACGTGGCAATCGTGGCTCTTCATTCCGGTCAGTTTACACTCCTTTATGTCGATATATCTTCTTAGATTGGAGACGTATCCGTCTTAAAATTTCAAGTCCTGGATCCATCTACAAAGTCTCACTTTGTCCTCCTTGTCCAGTGAGTAGATTGCCCTAGGCCGCAAAAGCTTTCCCTTTTCGTTGTCTATTATGTGTAATGTAGGGCGGCTGCATATTTCGGCTAAGTCCAATCTTGCCTTCTGATTGTCTTTTGTCTTTTTCTTGACGTCTATTACAGTATTAATTATGTTATCAAACATGTTCTTCTCGATATGCATGACGTCAAGGTTATATCTAATCAGATTTGTGCTCCAATATGGCAGATCCCGGAATATACTCCTTTTGGTCCAGTTTATGATCTTCGCCAAATCCCTCGCAACTGCTGCTCGGTTGTAGGATCTTCAATAGCACTTGGGATTTCTTTACTTGCTTCCATGTTCCTTTTCGGACCACATTGGTGGTGGATCGCCCTTTTCCATAGCTCCGACATGGAATGCTTCTGTTCCTACGGCAAGGGTGTCTTTCGGTAAGAATTGCCGGTGACAATCAAAGAAGCATGGCTTTCCTCCTGTCTTAAACGAAAGCCTAGTGCAGTCCACGCAATACGGACATGAAAGTCGACCATGAGTGCTCCATCCAGATAACCTTCCATAAGCCAGAAAGTTGTTGATTGTCCACATTAGTGCTGCCCGCATCTGATAATTTTGTTTTTTTGAAGCATCATACGCGTACGCCCCTATTTTCTATAGCTGCTTCAGCTCATCTATCAATGGCTGTAAGTACACGTCGATGTTCCTCTTCGGGTTGTTCGGACCAGAGATGATAATAGTTAACATGTAAGGTGTCTTCATACACATCCAAGGCGGTAGGTTGTACGGAGTGAGGATTATCGGTCAGCATGATATTCGGAGCCTGAAAGACCAAATGGGGTGAAACCATCAGAGCAGAGCCCCACCCTTACATTACCTGCATCAGAAGAAAAATTAGGATATGCTCGATCGAAGTGCTTCCATGCTTCTCCATCAGATGGTGATCCAACACTCCTTCGGTTTGTTGTCGCTTGTGCCAACTCATATTTTCGGCAGTCTTTTCACCATGAACAACCTCTGCAACTGCGGCGTCAACGGCAAGTAGTGTATTGAAGTAGTCGGTCTTCTAGACTTGTCTGCAGCAGTTGGCTTGTAGCGATCAGCACCACAGAATCCGTACACTTCTGCATCCTTGTGATCTTTGTAGTAAAGCATGCATCTATTTTGACAGCAATCGATCGTGTCGTAACCCATCCAGAGGGATCTCACTATCCTCTTAGAGCGGTAGAAGTCTTTTGGTAACTTGGTACCCTCCGGCAAGATATCGGTAATCAACTCGAGCACCTATGTAGCATTCTTGTGACATATTAAAGTAAGACATTATGCTCAAGAGCCGAATGATCACCTCTAACGGTGAATGGTCATCACAGCCAGGGTACAAAGGAGTCCTTGCATTCTCCAGCAACTCTATGAACTTCGCGGCATCGGCATTCGGTGCCTCCTCAACTGCATCACGATTGTATGGATCGAAACTTGGCCCCGCGGTGTCGATGATCATGTTCATGTACTCATTGTCGACACCAGTTCGGTTGGGGACATTCATATTAGGCTCTACATAAGGCTCCACATAAGGCTTTGCTTGGAATACTAAAGGTACAAGCTCTCCGTGTACGTCCATTAGTAGTAATTCGAAAGAAAATCCTTTGTGTATAAGTGATACGTCACATCCAATTCTGGTTGAAACTTCATGTTCTGACATTTTGCACGCGAGCACTTAATGTCCATGCCGTCCATGGATTGAGGAAATGCCTTCACAAATTGGAGGAATTATTCTACTCCGACGATGTATTCATCTCGTACACTGCACTTGTCATCTCGAATGCGGTTGTACATCCACGAACAGTCTAGCTGTAAACCCCCTAAATTTTTACTACAAATTTTATTTTGGTGCTAATTTTGTTTTTCATATTTATAGGTCGCGTACGAGTTCGTATTTTGTCGTAGTTGCTCGACGAATACGAATATGTGCGAGGTGCATATTTTATAAAAAAATTTATTATGGAATTCAAAATTTATATGGTAAAATATTTTATTTATTTACTTATATTATTTTATTATTCAATTTACAAACTGTATTGATTTAATATAAAAAGGAGCTATTTACTTTTATTATGCAAATAAAATTTTTAATTTCAAAATGATGTTTTACATAAATAATCTTTTACATGATTTTTAATTTATGAAAATAAATATATTTTCAAATTTATTTAATATTAATATTTTATTTGAAAATGGTATTTTAAGATATTGTTTTAGTTTAAATTAATTAATTATGGTAAATTATATTGGAAAGGCCTTTATTTTTAAATGGAGTTTAAATTTAATTTTGAATTTATCTATGATTTGGATTGGAACGATTTAAAGTTTAAATCGAATTAAATAAATATGATATTATCTATGGAGATTTAAACAATCCCAATCCTTATCCTAATGGAAATTTCCACATCCTATAAAGGAGGTACTTCTCCTAATTTTTCTCCACAACCAAATTTTTCACAAAATTGGTGCATCTGTGCCTCCCTACATCCACTATATGTATTCTAGTACATATACATATTTTTGACCCCGTATCCGACAACCTCGGACACCCATCCAGGTCATATCGGACATTCATCGACACGACGATAGCTCCCTAACCGTTCCACCTTCATCGCCACCATCCCGTCGCCATCATCGCCGTCACCACCACACCATCATCCCTGCCACCCTCGCCAACGTCACCCCGGACACCATCACCGACCGTCGATCCCCACACGCCCCATCACCATCTACGGCCTCGACTGAACCTAGCCTCACATCCGCCACCTGATCCAGTTGCCACAATCCCCGACCACCATACCACCGGCTACCTACTCCGGCCACTCCGGCCAAGTCAGCCACCCCGGCCTTCCCTCACACAACTCTACCTCGGCCAAGTTATTGCCACACCGAAAACCCACAAAACCAGAAGAAGAAAGGAAGGGGAACCCAAACCTTAAACCACCGCTCCTCCTCCGTCGTCGCGCCGGTCGCTGCCACCATGTCCGCCGTCTGCGCCTCCGACGAGCCGCCTCCTCATAGATCTGAGCGGCTCAGCCCCGAGCCTTGCACAGCACAGTCTTCCAGCGGCCAGCAAACCCATCCGCCGCGTCTCTCCTCGACGCCGCCGTTGAGCATCCTCCGCGCAGCTGCCGTGAGTCGTTGAAATCCCTCCGAAGCCCACCGACCGGACGCCCACGCGCCAGGCGCTCCCATCCGCTCCGTGCGCCGACGCCGGAGCACCGTGCCCTGTCCGCCGGCCACAGGTTCCCATCCGCCCGACTCCGCTGTTTTTGCTCTAGATCCAGTGTCGTGCCGCCTCCAGCGCACCATCTAAACTACGACGTCGACCGCCCCCTTGCTCGGCCGGATCTCCCCTTCGTGCCCTGACAAGTACCGCCGCCGTCGTCGAACTTCGCCGCCGCTCGACTTCCCTCTCCGCTAGTGGAGCACGGCCCCAGCTCCGCCTTGGCCTCCGCGGTCTCCGCCCAGCCCGGCCGACTCCGCCGCTCCCTTCCTCGGTAAACCCCCTCCCACTTCTCACTTATCCCCTCCTCAAATTACTTCCCCTCTCTCTTTTCCTCTGTACCCCTCCTTCTTATTCTTTTTAATAAAAAAAATTTCTTGTTTTTTTGAAAGGAAAACAGCATACTTTTTCTTGTTATTATTATTATTATTATTATTATTATTATTATTATTATTATTATTATTATTATTATTATTATTATTATGTTATTATTATTATTAATATTATTATTATTATCTTATTATGATTATTATTATACATATTATTATGATTATCATTATCATTATCATTATAGTTTATCATTATTATTTTTAGTATTGTTATTAGATTATTATTACTGTTAAATATTATTATTGTTTTTATATCATTTGTATTATTTCGATACTTGTGTTATAACTATGATTTTATTAAGTATATTATTCTATTTATTAAATAAATCTGATAATTAATATTTTTTAAAATGCATCTTGACAAAATTAGGGTTTAACCCTAAACTGTTTTTAAAGTACCATTTAAAATATTTTGACAACTTTGAGTTTTTCCCTAAAAAGATTTATTATTTTAAGTATTTTTCTGTACTAATAAAAATATATTTTTACAATTTATATATATAAAATATTTTCAAGTATTTAAGTAGAATTATTTTTCAAGTATATTATGAAATATTTCTAAAAATAGGACACGTGTCTCTTCGCTCAAACTCTCTTCGAATTATTTCCCTTTACACATAGCTAATCGTGTTTTTCTATTTTCGTGCAACTTCGGACCATGACACCTCGAACATGGCTATCGGACAATCAAGACTTATCGGAATATTGCACCACACCGTGCGACACACCAGGCAAGACACCTTGTCTTTACTGTTTAATTTCTTGCTCAATATCATGCATGCTTTTTCTTTATGTTGTTCTTTCAAAATTATATATATGCAAATTATTATATTTTATACAATTGACTTAGAGTTAAGGGACCACTGAATGTTTAGTGCATCTCATAAACTGTCACGATGTGCCACGGATTGTGTGTAAGTTGTGAGTCGCATATAGATGCGGACTTGCGTTGCTGACTGATCATTGGCACGTACAGGCCGTGCGTTAGGATATAACTGTTAATAGATTATGTAGAAGACTTGGCAGTTATTAAAGATTAAACAGTATCGTGGAGTCGACACATGTATAGTATCATGGGGAGGGGGGAGACAGTTAATAGCGTAGGGGCTACATGTTCAGTACACACATAGATTTGGGCCAATAGTGTCTCGGATGAGCGCTACTTACTGCCCCGGGGCCGATAGTTCTCGTATGAGAGCTACTTTCTGTCCATGGTCGATAGTGTCTCTTATGAGCGCTACCTACTACCACTCTCTCTCCATCTGTGCTGAACACCTAAGCTCCTGCGTAGAACGTTGTCTTCTCAAAGTGTATATCACATAGAATGGCTAGGAACCTTTACTTATGCATACTTTTCTGTTGAGCTTTATTTATTCAGTTTATCGGCATAATATTATGTGTCATGTTACGTCCTCTGAGGACCTGGTTTTTCTCCAGGTGTGTGTTCATATTTTTTGTAGGTGTTCTAGCCAAGGCCGTGATCTTCCCCATTTCTCGAAGATGATTGCTCTTGGTTTGTTTTATCATTTTGTCGATCGCTTTCTTGTACATTTATATCATTGAGATAGTTGGTGGTGGACTCTGTCTCCGCCCAACGATTGTACCATAACTATTCAAGTTGATCCTATCTTTATTTTATTATTTATTTTGTGGATGAGATTTAGTGTCTTGGCTTTCTACATTTTACAGCTTATGTATACATACGAGCCGTATATTTACTCGTATGTATACAGTTGGCATGATACGTATCTATTTTTAAGTATTTGGGACTGGGGCGTTACATGTTTTTGTGGTGGCCCATGCAGGTCAAGTTTGCCGTTTCGGTTACATGACTGTACCGAACAGGCCTACAATATAGGATTAGAATCTAGGAATCTCATCCACATACTTGATCACCTTCCTTGATTTCCATATTCTTTTTTTGCATCTTGCTTGAACTCCTTCTACCAACACCCTATCGTCTCGTGCTTAAACATGGTTAGAAAGATGACTACACTACTATATACTAATTGGTCAACCCTATGGTTAGAAGGAGTATATTGACAAATAATATCCATTGAGGTTATATTTGAATATAAAGGCATTATTTTCCTAGAGATATGATCTTAAGGATTAGTTAATTTCAAGTTGGGTAGTAGCATATTACCGCATTCAAAAGATAAGTCAGAATTACAAGGTTGTATACACAAAAGGATAGTTAGATCGAGAAAACAAATTTTTTATTACGATTTTTTGAAATGGTGAAATAGTTATGATTTATTAGGGATATGAAATCGATTGAGAAATAACTTAAAATTTTATTGTGACGCATGATTTACAGTTAACTTTGAAAGTTTGGATTGTAATATTATAAAGTTTATCTCGAGATTATTTAAGGAGTTTAATTTATGATTTTTAGACAACTAGAGAGAGCTTGAGGTTTAAATTGAGTCGTAAGATTTATAAGTTTATTTAATTAGTTGAAGAAATGATAGTAAAATTTTGTTTAAATATTTGGTGGATATGAAAGCGACTTTGAAGGAAATTTTAAATTTTAAATTGTGTCATATGATCTATGATTTAAAAAGTTAATTAGATTTCAAGTTTAAAGCTTGATTATGGATATTTAAATTTTGGTAAATTTTTTTATTTATTTTGAGTTACATGATTTGCGATTGATGAAACGGGCTAAGAGTTTATCTCGAGGTACATTTGAGAACTGAAATTTTTTAAAAGTGATGGCTTATTATGAAAATTTAGTGGTGCCGCATTAGATATGATGAAGGATTTTGGAATTTATGTATAGGAAATTAAACTTTAAATTATAATTAAATACTTGATGAAGTATCTTGAAATTTTATTTCGAAACTGTTGAGGAACTTGAAATTTTAGATTAGATCATATATTGGTGAAGGACCAAGAAACAAGTAAGGTCCCCTAGTGAGATAGAAGTATTCTACATTAGATTGCCATACCACCTATGATTATGATATTGCAATTACATAAATATAGTTGTCATCGACCAAACCGATGAACATATCTTGACCTACTTGGCCTTTCCACAAATCTAGATCTTTTATTCGTGGCTATCTAATTGTTTGAAACTTAGAAATGATTAGAATCATTCCCTTGACCATACCTTTATGAGACTATTTTCTCTCTAGAAACTGTGTCCCTAACTTATTTTTACCTCGATCTACGAGATCCTATTAATTATCTTCATTCGTGCCCTAACCTTTTATTTTGGTGCATTAATTAGTACCTCATGAAAACCCACTTTCTATTTTGATCATTCGGCGTTCCCTATCGTGACTTTGATATTTGGAGCGCAACACTAGACTTTTTCTTCCCACAAATTTCACATGCAAGACGTAGACGACTCCACCTTCATGTAGGTTTATTGTGTTCCACCGAAACACGTCCCCTTGTACTCTATTTGTATGGTACGACTTTCGGGTCATACAGACTACCCGTAACTTTTACCATGATATCGATATATTTATCGACCATGGACCTTGACTCAATTCTTTCGACTCGATATATAATTTTGTTCTACTTAAATTCCTTACATGCTTAAACTTGCATTTATTCTTGATTGCTGGACCTATCATCCCATGACACCATTAGTTTAATTCTTGTAAGTTGGGTAGAATACCTCACGACCTAACCAACATTTTGTGGACCACATTGATAGGTTCACTTGGACCATATAATTCAGTAGACCCTAACTTATCTAGTCAACCAAGCCGACTGCATAGGCCTAAATTTCGGGCGGAACTTAGATTTTATAAGATCTTAGACTAATTGATTTCTTTCATTACCCTATACTTATTATTTTATCAACCTACGATGCTAAAATAGCTTAGTTTTGCAAGCTTATTCTTTATCAAGCTTGATCATGACATATGTGGGCGCCCACTAATACATTGTCTAAATCAGAACCGACGTATTATGGTCTGATCAACCATAGTGCACTTAGTTCGCTTTTCATATATCATACTACGTGGATGGAGACATAGTTAAACTTGCCCCTAGAGTCTCCTCCGCAATTACCTTGACAATTCTCTTGGAATTATACAACCGCCTTTGAATCACATATTGGCATTTGAAAACATCTCCTTTGGACTCTTGTTGGCTTTCGTCTTTTAACTATTCTAGACAAATCTTGTGATTGGTAGATGGACCAAACCATTCTCCTATGCCCATGATAATTGTATATACTTGGGGACAGGTTAACCACTGACCAACCAATATGACTATTCCCGCCTTGAGCAACTTGTCTTTTTTCTTCGACCCTAGAATCAACTTCATGACCTTTCTGAAATTTGAAGATGATTCAACTCTAAACATAAGACGACCCTATATCTTCTATCATGACCCCTAATCACTTGAATGATTCCTATCCTTCTTTCATTCGTGCCCTCAACCTAGACACTTACCATAAAATCTTCTTCGAAGAGCCCTATCCCCCAAGCCCCCAAAATATCCACTTAAGCTACTTCCATCGTACTATCATGGTTTTTACCTTAACTAGCAACCCTCGTTCAATTCCATAATCGTGAGTTATTTCGTCATTATCAAAATCACGATTTTTCTAAAACATATTTGTCGTTTCATTGCCTCGCCAAATTATTTGTGTTGCCTTACCCTCGTACCTTCTCACCCCTACTTATTCTTAATTTCGAGGACGAAATTCTTGTAAGTTGGGTAGGATGTAAACCCCCAAAATTTTTACTACAAATTTTATTTTGGTGTTAATTTTGTTTTTCGTATTTATACGTCGCGTACGAGTTCGCATTTTGTCGTAGTTGCTCGACGAATACGAATATGTGCGAGGTGCATATTTTATAAAAATATTTTATTATGGAATTCAAAATTTATATGGTAAAATATTTTATTTATTTACTTATATTATTTTGTTATTCAATTTACAAACTGTATTGATTTAATATAAAAAGAAGCTATTTACTTTTATTATGCAAATAAAATTTTTAATTTCAAAAATAATGTTCTACATAAATAATCTTTTACATGATTTTAAATTTATGAAAATAAATGTATTTTCGAAATTTATTTAATATTAATATTTATTATTTGAAAAGGGTATTTTAAGATATTGTTTTAGTTTAAATTTAATTAATTATGGTAAATTATATTGGAAAGGCCTTTATTTATAAATGGAGTTTAAATTTAATGTTGAATTTATCTATGATTTGGATTGGAACGATTTAAAGTTTAAATCGAATTAAATAAATATGATATAATCTATGGAGATTTAAACAATCCCAATCCTTATCATAATGGGAATTCCCACATCCTATAAATAGGCAGGTACTCCTCCATAATTCTCTCCACAACCAAATTTTCCATAAAATTGGTGTATCGTGTCTGTGCCTCCCTATATCCACTATATGTAATTCTAGTACATATACATATTTTGACCCCGTGTCCGACAACCCCGGACACCCATCCAGGTCGTGTCGGACATTCACCGACACGGCGATAGCTCCCTAACCGTTCTACCGTCATCGCCACCATCCCGTCACCATCATCGCTGTCACCACCACAACCATCATCCATGTCACCCTCGCCAACGTCACCCCGGACACCATTACCGACCGTCGATCCCCACACGTCCCATCACCATCTACTGCCTCAACAGAACCTAGCCTTACATCCGCCACCTGATCCAGTGGCCACAATCTCCGACCACCATACGACCGGCTACCTACTCCGGCCACTTGGGCTAAGTCAGCCACCCCGGCCTCCCCTCACACAACTCTACCCCGGCCAAGTCATTGCCACACCGAAAACCCACAAAACACCAAAAAAAGAAAGGAAGGGGAACCCAAACCTTAAACCACCGCTCCTCCTCCGTCGCCGCACCGGTCGCTGCCACCATGTCCGCCGTCTGAGCCTCCGACAAGCCGCCTCCTCCTAGATCTGAGCTGCTCAGCCCCGAGCCTTGTACAGCACAGTCTTCCAGCGGCCAGCAAACCCATCCGCCGTGTCTCTCCTCGGTGCCGCCGTTGAGCATCCGTCGCGCAGCCGCCGTGAGTCGTTGAAACCCTTCCGAAGCCCACCGATCGGCCGCCTCGGCGCCAGGCGCCCCCATCCGCTCCGTGCGTCGGCGCCGGAGCACCGCGCCCTGCCCGCCGGCCACCGGCGCCCATCCGCCCGACTCCGCCGTTTTTGCTCCAGATCCGACATCGTGCCGCCTCCAGCGTGCCGTCTAGACTACGACGTCGACCGCCCCCTTGCTCGGCCGGATCTCCCCTCCGCGCGCTGACAAGTACCGTCGCCGTCGTCGAACTTCGCCGCCGCTCGACTTCCCTCTCCGCTAGTGGAGCACGGCCCCAGCTCCGCCCTGGCCTCCGCGGTCTCCACCCAGCCCGACCGACTCCGCCGCTCCCTTCCTCGGTAAACCCCTGTCCCTCTTCTCACTTATCCCCTCCTCAAATTACTTTCGCTCTCTCTTTTCCTCTGTACCCCTCCTTCTTATTCTTTTTAATAAAAAAAAATTTCTTGATTTTTTGAAAGGAAAATAGCATACTTTTTCTTGTTCTTATTATTATTATTATCATTATTATTATATATTATTCTGTTATTATTATTAATATTATTATTGTTATCTTATTATGATTATTATTATACATATTATTATGATTATGATTATCATTATCATTATAGTTTATCATTATTATTTTTAGTATTGTTATTAGATTATTATTACTGTTAAATATTATTATTGTTTTTATATCATTTGTATTATTTTGATACTTGTGTTATAATTATGATTTTATTAAGTATATTATTCTGTTTATTAAATAAATCTGATAATTAATATTTTTTAAAATACATCTTGACAAAATTAGGATTTAACCCTAAACTGTTTTTAAAGTACCATTTAAATTTTTTTGACAACTTTGAGTTTTGCCTAAAAAGATTTATTATTTTAAGTATTTTACTGTACTAACAAAAATATATTTTTACAATTTACATATATAAAATATTTTCAAGTATTTACGTAGAATTATTTTTCAAGTATATTATGAAATATTTTCTAAAAATAGGACACGTGTCTCTTCGCTCAAACTCTCTTCGAATTATTTCCCTTTACACATAGCTAATCGTGCTTCTCTATTTCCGGGCAACTTCGGACCATGACACCTAGAACATGGCTATCGGACAATCAAGACTTATCGGAATATTGCACCACACAGGACGACACACCAGGCAAGACACCTTGCCTTTACTGTTTAATTTCTTGCTCAATATCATGCATGCTTTTTCTTTATGTTATTCTTTCAAAATTATATATATATGCAAATTATTATATTTTATACAATTGACTTAGAGTTAAGGGACCACCGAATGTTTAGTGCATCTCATAAACTGTCACGATGTGCCACGAATTGTGTGTAAGTTATGAGTCGCATATAGATGCGGACTTGCGTGCAGACTGATCATTGGCGCGTACAGGCCGTACGTTAGGATATAACTGTTAATAGATTATGTAGAAGACTTGGCAGTTATTAAGGATTAAACGGTGTCGTGGAGTCGACACATGTATAGTATCATAGGGAGGGGGAGACAGTTATTAGCGTAGGGGCTACATGTTCAGTACACGCATAGATTTGGGCCGATAGTGTCTCGGATGAGCGCTACTTACTGCCCCGGGGCCGATAGTTCTCGTATGAGAGCTACTTTCTGCCCATGGTCGATAGTGTCTCTTATGAGCGCTACCTATTACCACTCTCTCTCCATCTATGCTGAACACCTAAGCTCCTGCATAGAACGTTGTCTTCTCAAAGTGTATATCACATAGAATGGCTAGGAACCTTTACGTATGCATACTTTTCTGTTGAGCTTTATTTATTCAGTTTATCGGCATGATATTATGTGTCTTGTTACGTCCCTCTGAGGACCTGGTTTTCCCCAGGTGTGTGTTCATATTTTCTGCAGGTGTTCTAGCCATGGCCGTGATCTTCCCCATTTCTCGAAGATGATTTCTCTTGGTTTGTTTTATCATTTTGTCGATCGCTTTCTTGTACATTTATATCATTAAGATAGTTGGTAGAGGACTCTGTCTCCGCCCAACGATTGTACCATAACTATTCAAGTTGATCATATCTTTATTTTATTATTTATTTCGTGGATGAGATTTAGTGTCTTGGCTTTCTACATTTTACAGCTTATGTATGTATACGAGCCGTATATTTACTCGTATGTATACAGCTGGCATGATACGTATCTAGTCTCAAGTATTTGGGACTGGGGCGTTACACTAGCAGATACATGGATATAGCCATTTCTAGATATCTGCAAATATGAATAAACTTCAAAACTAAAATAAATATACTACATACTACATACTACGGCCATGACTCGGGACCATTCCTACTATATACTACATACTAAAACGAATAAACTTCAAAACTAAAACGATTATACTACAAACTAAAACGAATATAATACATACTACGGCCGTGACTCGGGACCATTCCTATGAGTATCGGGATCAAGTAAAATAGATGACGGCATTAACCAACCAACAAAACTACTTGTTACAAATATCGGCACTATTGGTACGTGATTTCGAATCGGAGTATCAAATTTTTCGGTGTCGAAAACAAATAAATATTACTAAATTATCAGATTTTTTGGCACTATCGGTTCCCCTGACCCACCCACCCCCCACCCCCCCCCCCCCCCCCCCCCCGCACACCTCCCCCCTCCTACGCCACCCCGAACCCTAAACCGAACCATATCCCTAACCCCTCCCCCACCAGACCCCTCACATCTCCAGCCCCCCACCCCCCGCTCCCCTCCCCCACCAACCACCCCTAACCCTAACCCGAACCCTTACCATAACCCTCCCCTCCCTCCAATCCCCCCGCCCTCAGCCCCCAGCCGCCCTCCCCCCCGCCCCGCCCACCCCCACACCCACCTCTAACAAGAACCCTAACCCTCCCCTCCCCCCAGCCCCCCTCATCACCCCCCTGTCCCACCCCGCCAGCCATCCCCCAACCATTCCTCACCCCCAACCACCCGCACCCCCTGTCCCTTCCCTCGAGCCACCAGCAACGCCCTAACCACCAACACCAAAAATAGAGAGAGAGAGTCATGTACCAGAGGAGAGTCGCAGAAGAGAGTGAGAGTCGTCGGAGAGAGTGAGAGCACCAGAGAGAGTGAGAGTGAGAGCGCCGGAGGGAGGGAGTGAGATAGTAAAATGGATGGGGGAAATGAATCGGGGGGGAAATTTATTTTAATTAGAATTTAGCGACGTTCTTATGAACGTTGCTAAATTAGCCGCTATTAGCGACGTCATAGCGACGTTTCACGATGGCTAGCTCAGGTACCTAATGTACGTCGTTGTCACGTAGCTATTTACGGCACTAGTAGCGATGGTTAGCGACGTTTCAGTTATACGTCGCTAATGTCAGCAATTTAGCGACGTAATATGAACGTCGCTAAATTTACGTCGCCAATTAAACAGATTTTAGTAGTGGTCAGCAAGTGGCAGCCATATAGTGTACAAGGGACTGGTTCTTCACGTGGGCACATAGGACATTGTGGGTACGTACTGCACAATGGGTGCATAGGCACATAAAGCTAAGTGGGCGCATAGTATGCGTCCTGTGCCTATAAATAGGCCCTGAAGGATATAGAGCTCATTATTCCTTTCTCTTAGAATTTTTTAGAAACTCTTCATCTTCTTTCTTTGAGAACCATGTCTCCCAAGGTCGCCGAGAGATCCGCAAAGGGCAAGGGGCTGCACCGAGTGGCTCTTCTCCTGCGACAACGTCCTCAGCAGTCCAGGACTCGATTCTGGGTGAGGGCATGCTTCAAAAACAAAGTCTCGAGCGTCAATTTGTGATGCTCAGACTTCTTTTCTGCCTGGGCGCTTGCGCCTAAGGCAACATACTTCTGTGAGCATCATTATGTGCCCACAGAAGTCATACGCCAACGCTGTGGTGTGCTATGCACCCACGTGTTGCTATGTTATGCGCCCTCTAACTGTGGCATGTTATGCGCCCACATACTGTTCATGTGTTATGCGCCCACATGTCTTATTTTGGGTGCATATCCCTTTTGGCGCATAGCCCCTTGGGCGTATAGCCCTTTGGGCGCATGAAAGCCTTTCAGAACTTAGTTTTTCTTACAGATTTCTGAGTCTTACTTTCTTTTGTCTTTGCAGTAAGCATGTTTGTCCCAGAATTTGAGGGAATCCCTTTCGGCTTTGCTTATTAGGCCCTTGATACCAGTCACATAACAAATATGATCAGCATGGTTCAGGCCAAAATTAGTCAAAATCAGCCTACGGAGCGGACCCTCACCATACTTAAACCAGATAAGTCCTTCTTGAGGCAGATGATTAATGATGAGAAGTTCGTGCGTGAAGGGGCACGTCGCTTCAAGAAGCCATACTTCTTGTTTGGTGATAGGGTGGGGTTTCAAGATGGTGAGACCATACGTTTGAGAAACCCTATGGTGATTAGTCTAAAAAATCAGAGGATATGGCTACCATCGATGGAGCACCAGTATCCTTTGTCTGCTTTTACTGCCTTGGCTGAGCAGCGACTGGTGAAGTGGAAGCTAACTCCTGAGCTCCCCGGAGTCATCTCTGGGAGAATACAGTTCGACTCGGGCGATCGGAGGAAGGATACTTTCAAATGTATCTGGGGCTCTACATCTTACTCTACGAGGGGACTGCAACCTGGTGTCGTAGTGAATGACATTCCCACTAACCTCCATCCTTATGTCGCTGACACGCTTTGCCATTTGATGATGACAGGGGATATGTCGTATCCCGCAGGAAAGATGCGGATGGAAGGCTGGAGGCATCCATCTTCATTCTGGAGCAATCTCACTGGCTAGATTCTTTCCACGTATAAAGCCACCCTGAAGACTGTTGGCCATTACTATACTGTTAGGGCCACTCAATATAGTGTAAGGGTCAACTGGCCAATGTTTGTTTCTTTGGCCGAGTTATATAACCTTCACACTTGTACCATCATTA
>JANAVB010011649.1:0-101978 GCA_029216955.1 Iris pallida | reverse complement strand
ACTATGAAATCCATGGTTATATGATCCCACTTCCATTCTGGGATCGCAAGGTTCTGCATCTCTCCGCCGGCCTCTGGTGTTCCACCTTGACTCGTTGACACGCTAAGCATCGCGAGACAAAGAGGGCCACATCACGTTTCATGCCGTGCCACCAGAATGTCGTGCGCAAATCTTTATATTTTTGTACTTCCCGGATGCAAAGAATACTTAGCATAATGGGCCTCCGTCAAGATTTTTTCCAGAGTTCTTCATCCTTCGGGAGACATAGCCTTCCCGTGAGTCGCAACGATCCATCCTCGTGCCTGGTGAAGTCGCTGGCTTCACCCTTTTCCATTATTCTGCCAATCTTAATCAAGAACTCATCCGTCCGCTGTGCTGTCTTTATCTTTTCCAACAAACTCGGCTCAAGTTGAAGTTGAGCCAGTTGTGCATTTCGGCCACGAATCTGGAGCTCAATTCCCATGCTTTCTAATTCCTCCAATATTCGTTTGTCAACACTGAGCGATCCCACAAAGTTTCAACTCAACGCATCCGCCACCACATTGCCCTTTCCTGGGGTGTACGCGATCGTCAAGTCGTAATCTTTTATAAGCTCCAACCAACGTCTTTACCACAAATTTAAATCTTTCTGAGTAAAGATGTACTTCAGGCTCTTATGATCGGTGAAGATCTCGCAAGCCACTCCATACAAGTAGTGCCTCTACAATTTCAATGCAAACACTATCGCTGCCAGTTCCAAATCATGCGTTGGATAATTTTTCTCGTGCGGCTTAAGCTGTCTCGAGGCGTACGATATCACTTTTCCTCTCTGAGTCAACACACATACCAAACCCAATCCGGATGCATCACTGTATATCTGGAATCCCTCGACGCCATCTGGAAGTGTAAGGATTGGAGCTGATACGAGACGTTGCTTCAGATTTTGAAAGCAAGCCTCGCATTCGTCAGTCCAATCGAATGCCACTCCCTTCTGGGTTAGCCGAGTTAAAGGCGCTGCCACTTTTGAAAAATCCTTGACAAACTTCCTGTAGTAGCCTGCCAAGCCGAGGAAACTTCGGATCTCGCTCGCCGATATGGGTTGCTTCCAATCCACTATGGCTTCAATTTTCTTTGGGTCAACGGACACACCTTCCGCCGAGATAACGTGCCCTAGGAACGACACGCTACTCATCCAAAACTCACATTTGCTCAGCTTGGCATAGAGCTGATTGTCCCGTAGTGTCTGTAACACTGTCCTCAAATGTTCTGCATGGTCTTCTCTGTTCTTCGAGTAGATTAGGATGTCGTCGATGAACACGACCGCAAATTTATCCAAAAAGGGTCGGAAGACTCTGTTCATCATATCCATGAAAGCGGCAGGGGCGTTGGTCAGTCCGAAGGGCATGACCAAGAATTCATAGTGCCCATATCTGGTTCGGAATGTGAACTTAGGAACGTCATCGGGTTTGATCTTTAACTGATGATAGCCTGAGCAAAGATCAATCTTTGAAAATATAGATGCCCCTGTAGAAGCATGGAATTTCACAACCAGAAAGCCCATGCGCCAGACACTACATGCGCCAGACACTACATGCGCCAGAACTCAGATGAAGAACTTCACAGCAAAGTCAATAAATTATAGACATTTGAAGAAGGACTTTTTATTTATATAAAAGTCTATTACATGTCTAGAAAAGGTTGTACAAAGGAGAATTCCTACAAAGGAAAGAGCCTAAAGTCTACAGCCAGCGGCCATCATGCGCCTTCAGATAAACGCAAAGGCCACCATGCGTCTCCAGATAGGCGCAGCATTACTATGCGCCACCAGTGAGGCGCAGCAGATATCATGCGCCTCCATCCAGGCGCATCCCATCATCTCTTCAGCACCTCAGTTATGTGCATCCCTTCAGCCAAATTCTTCCAGCCAGGCTCACCTGGCCGAGCAGAACCCAGTTATGTGCCGCCCTTCCAACCAGGCTCGCCAGATAAATGCTTCGACACAAAGCATTTAACCCTCTGGCTGGAACCAAGAAAGAAGAGCACCGCAAATGCTGTGGCCAGGGGAGGCTTCGAAAGAGCCTCCAAAGCCGAAGGAAGACCGTGATCGAAACCATGGCTAAAGGAGCAGCTTTCGACACGATCAAAGTGGGGAAACCCCACTTTGCAAGAAGAGAGAGCCTTGCACCGCCATTCCGATTTACGGCTCTTCCGGAATAACGGAGACGAGGCTCGAGCATCCTTATCTTTGGATGCAACAGGCACCTTCCGCCTGCCTCAGAAGCCCTCGACTCCGTCTTTTGGATGTAACAGTCACCTTCAAGTGCATCGAAGACAACACAAGCGTCTTATCTTCACCCTCGGGCACTTCGTCAGCAGAATGCACCCGTATGTTCAAATTCATATTGGAAGTACGTGAGGGAATGAGAAGCAAATCTTCTCTCCATGCCACTATTTATAGGCCGGGCAGATCAAACCCACGCGCCAAGTGGATGGCCCTCCGAATTCCGTGCAATGAATTTACATTAAATGGATGAACCGGACGCCTCGAATTCAGCCAAACGGCTATTTATAGCACTCGAAGAGCGAGATAGCCGCATCATTAAAAGACATGTCCGATGCGCCAGCCAGACAGCGCATCACACGGATGCGCCCTTCGGCGTCAGGCGCATCATACAGATGCGCCCTACAGTACTCGGCGCATTATAGAGGATGCGCCCCCACACATCTCCATACCGAGTGGAACGCCAACCGACGCGCCCACTCAGCTGTCCATCGAACGTCACCAACATTAAATGCTGAACTGACAGAGTTGGCAGCACGCCTCCCAAAGTCTGAACAAGTGACAGCTTTTTCAGAGAACGAAGCATCGGCAACGTCAGCATCATCATGACTCCGACGGCTACTGCCACGTGGCCATCCGCATGCGCCTCTACGGCCATGCGTCCATCCGCATGCGCCTCTACGGCCATGCGTCCAAACCCGCATGCGCCTCTACGGCCATGCGTCCATCCGCATGCGCCTCTACGGCCATGCGTCCAAACCCGCATGCGCCTCTACGGCCATGCGTCCAAACCAGCATGCGCCTCAAAAGCCATGCGTCTCAGACTGCTCTCTGATCCCGAAAGACAGAAGGAAAGTCGCCTGCATGCGCCTCAAAAGCCATGCGCCCCAAATGGTTTGTAACTCCTAAAGGTTATGAGCCGCAGCCTCCTCCTACGCCCAATCCAAGGCACAGCCCACCAGATCACTCCTCTACACCAAATCCGAGATCTTCGAACCATGAGTCGACGACACGTGTCTTTTGACTCAACTCGTCCAAGATTTCAGCAACGGAAAGATCTTCTCCCTGCTACGTGCCGGCTCACCACAGCAGCATGAAGAGTTCTCTCCCTCGATCAGGGCGCAGCATCCATGCGCCTCCATCAGCAACCTCCACGTGGCGTTCCCACACCGGCGCATCCTACATGCGCACATGAGCAGCCAGCCTGTAAAACTATAAATAGAAGGGTCATCTCCTTCACACGGACAGAGACTCAGAACATAAGACTCACAAAAAGAATCCACAACAGAGAATCACCAGAGAGGCAGTTCTAGACACTCAACGTCTTACTCCTCTCAGCAAGCTCCAGCACCCAGAGCAATCAACACCTTCAGAGAACCGATAACCGCCGTCAGCCGGTCAACGGAGTCAACGCATTACCACTCGCTCCATTGGCACTAAGGACCCAGCTTAAACAAAAGTGTACTCCTAGGACTACATCTAAGTCCTATATTGTATCACTGTTCTGTTTGTATTAAGATTTCAATCAAAACAATTTTAATAGCAAACAAGCTGGCGACTCTGCTGGGGACCTCTTTCTCTCTACCGAGAAAGTCGTATCACAGGCCGACGACGTGAAGGTGGGCTCCTCCACAAGACGCTGGTAGTGCGCCTCAATCAACAGGCGTACGAGGAGTTCATTTCTGAAGGAAGTGCGAGTCCTTCGAAGCGGCTGTCGAAGCCGAAGAAGACCCGTGCAGTCTGGGTGCGCAAAGTCGACGCCTCGGGCACCACCGTTGAAAGGGATGCGCCCATCCAGCCTTCCCATCCTGCTGACATCCTCAGCAGTCAAGGTGCGCCCGCTGATGCAGCGCATCTCTCGGGGAAGCGTGCGGCTGACCACGTTCCCCAGCCATCTTCCTCTCAGGCGAGGAAGATACGTCGACGGAGCAGGGGCACAGCCAATGCCCCGCGCATTACTTCTGATGCGCCACAACGAGCCTCTGTCTTCGACAGACTCACTCGCTGTAATGGCGAGAAGAATTTGGATGCTGAGTACTATGCGCCCCAGCGGGCTGGTACGAAGAAATCCAAGGCGGCACGGGCCCGCGCCACAAACGTGCTATGCCAGCAGCCGGCCAGAGACACGCGCTTACAATCACGCACGCTGCCGATGGCAAGCTGTACAAGGTTGACTCAAGTGCTCCCGCACTGACAACGAGTCGACCTTCAAAGTCCTTATCTCACTTGGGCGCATTCACTGCGTGCACAACCAAGCCGAGAGAGGCAAACTCAGTGGTCTTGAACTCCCGCGCTCCTCTGGTTGTGCGTTTGAGGTCCGTTCAAGTCACTTCAAATGCTGTGATTCCCCCACTACTGATCGTGATGCCTGCTTGGTATTAGATCAGGGGGCGCAGCACTCACCCGACCACCCCGGCGCTTGGCCCTGCCATGCGCCTGAGAGGGGTGTGAGGGTAGCACTCTCCTCCAACGACTTGCGCAACGTGATCACTCACAAGCGCCGGTCAGGAGAGTTGACCAACAAGCACGATGCGCCTCTCACGGGGCACACTTGTGCAGTGGTCACCATCAACTGCTGTTGCAAGACGGCAGTACCGCCAAAGCAGTCGTCTTCCAACGGCTACAATCATCGACACCCCTCCGACATCGCCTTGGGACAAAGGTGTCAACAGAAGAGGAACTAAAGATTGCGTCATGCAACGTGATCTCCAATTCCTCATCTGTCCGGAAGACGACTGCCAATTCCTCGTCTTCATCTAAAAGCCAGTCGAGGAAAACCAAGGCAGCTGTCACGACCTCTGGAGTGTTCGAAGGCACTCGGTCGAGGAAGAAGTCCTTGGAGGAAGCTGGGGGTAGCCAGACCCTTGTTGAGCCTCCTTCCGAAGACGAAGATGTCCAAAGCACAGCTACGGCGGATCTTCATCAAAGCGAAGATGGCCTCCCTGAAGCCCCTCAAAATGACGATGTCCTCCAAGACACCGCCGGGGTAGTGCTGAAAATGAAGAGGCCCTTCAAGACAGAGCTGAGGGCAGTCAGGCCCTTGCAGATGCGCCTGTCGAAGACGAACTCCAGAATGTGGCTGGGGGTGGCCAAACACCAGGAGAAGTAACTCCCCCACATGAGAGTGAGGCTGAGAGCGAAGCCTCAACTAATCCATCCACTTCCGGCCGTGTCATGACAGTATACATGACCGGGGGTCTTGAGGCTGATGCGCCGCCACAGGACATTGTCCAGCGCATAGACTCGTTAGAGGGAGGACTCAAAACCCTCTCTGCCTCAATGCAAGCACTGACTCAAGCAGTATTTGAGATGCGGTCGGCCTTGATCAGGACACCTTCAAATGGTCCCGACCCAGGAGCTAATGGAGAGTCGAGTGTGCCCCTCCAGCGGACACCCTCAGACACAGAAGCACCCCGGACATCGGAGCCCTCAAACGCTCTACTCCAGGTGGTACCTCCTTCCCCGGCTCCTAGCTCCACGGAGGACGTGGTCGAAATGATCAAAGATCTGCGGGAGCGCTTCGAGTCCAAGAACAGGCAGGAGGAACGCCAGAAGATGGGCATTCCCCAGCCTTATCCCCTTGAGTGGAACAAGGTGGTTTATCCCCAAAGTATAAACCACAGACACACACGCCGTATGACGGGAAGGACTCTCCACGACGGTACTTGACGTACTTCCAGTCGCAGACAGGGCATCTTCCGAAGGAGGACGCGCTCCTCACCAGCATCTTTGTTGGGGCCCTGAAAGGGGTGGCGTATGACTGGTACTGCAGCCTCCCCGATAATTCCATATCGTCCTTCGACGACCTGACACGCCTCTTCCTCGACCGCTTCTACGACGGTGGGAAGGACATGACGATGGCGTCTCTCATTGAGATACGCCAGAAGGACAAGGAAACGGTTCGGGCATTCATCGAACGCTTCCATCAGGCCTGCTTCAGGTTACCTCCAGGCATGCCAGAACATGCGCTTCTCTCCGCTTGCAGTATGAACATGCTGCCTGCAGTAAAGCTCTGGCTTAACTCTACTCCCCCTCCCGATTGGAGCTCCCTAATCATTGAAGCTGAAGCTGCAGAGAAGAAGGCGGCCAATGCACGTCTTCTGGGTGTTAGCTTCCCCGCCTTTGACGATAAGGGGAAAAAGTCCGCAACCAACAATTTCGGACGAGAAACAAAAGGGAAACAGGCATTGACAGTTAATGCCTCGAAGGGTGCATCTGCGCCTACTCAAAAGCCTCCATTGGCACCGAGACCCAAGGAGGTTTATTCATTCAATGATGACGACACCCTACAACTCTTTGAGATACTGAAGCAGGGTGACAAGATCAAGCTTCCGGACCCGAAGCGGCCCGATGAAATCGGGAAGGTGGACAACCCAAGGTACTGTCACTACCATCGGTTTGTCGGACACCCGACTAAGGACTGCTACGTCCTCAAAAATTACATCCAGCGCATGATTAATGCGGATGTAATTTCCGTCGATTACGAAGAGAAGACGGTGTCAGCTAATGTGATGTCACTTCAGTTCGGCACCTTGCCGCCGACTACCACACAAGATGGCGTCGTCCCCATCCCTAAGGCGACAATGGAGGTGGTGAATTTGCCACCCACCCGTGACAATGTGAGTGGACTTGTCCCACTCACCACATCTCGAGGAAGGTCCTCTGGGTTCACCCCGACCTCGTCTCCGAGGTAACTCAACCGGAGGTACGCCCTACCTCCAAAGCAAAAGGCAGGAAGATCAAGTCTTGCCGCACGGTCTCTTCTTCAACGGAAGAGGCGCTTCCTGTGCAGACGCGTGCACAACAGAACTCCCAGCCCGGTGAAGCTGCCGCCGAAGTGGTGCCTCCTGGCACCATCCCTGAGGAGGGTCCATCCAAGCCCTCAGCAGCCAATAAACAAAAGCAAGTGGAGGCCCGCTTCGACAGACCTCTGCGGAAAGAAAATGCTTCGGGCTAGCCAAGCCCCACAATTTTGACATCCTGGCACAACTGGCCAGTACTCCTGCACGCTTGTCTCTGTTCGAGCTCCTGCGTCTCTCCAAGGACTCCCGAGAGCTCTTTGCGAAGCTCTGAAGGATGCCGAATCCTTTCTCAGTCAGGTCAAGCAGCCTGAAGACCTCCCAACTACTTGTGCACACTGTCATTGTGCGGATGAAGTTATCCCAAACATAACCTTCACCCAACAAGACATGCTGCTCAAGCATCACCGACATAACCGACCGTTGTATTACACAGGATACATCGGTTCGGTAAAGGTGAGCAGGATTCAGATCGATCCGGGGTCTTCCCTAAGCATCATTCCAAAGGCGCTGCTATCAAAGTTGGGGATCCCAATGTATCGGCTAGCGCCCTCCAATACGACCATCAGCGGCTTCAACGCCCAAGAGCGAGCCACTGGGCAAGATCCGGCTGAAGTGTCACATCGGCAGCCTCAAAACTGAGGTGACTTGTTATGTGGTGGATGCCGAGGTCAACTACAACATCTTACTCGGACGACCATGGTTACATGAGTACATGGTGGTGCCCTCCACGCTCCACCAATGCATGAAATATGTATCCACCAACGGCGTCATCCGGACGGAGTTTGCGGATATCGATCCCTTCAAAGGGATTGAGGCCTACTTCACCGATTCCGACTTGTACAAGCCACTTGACGAAGGAAGCCAACGACGCCGATGATGAAGCAGAGACGGCAACAGAGCCGGACTTGGAACCCGAAGCGACTCCTGACGCCCCCTTGAAAATTCGTCTGAAAGGGAGACCACCCCAGAAGGCGCCCCAATGAGCATCAAGCTATCAGGAAAGCGCTAGCTCGCGAAGCCCCCCTGAAGATACGCCTCAAGGGGAAGCCACCACAAACAGCGGCTCCCCTAGTGGTAAATTACAAGGGAAGGCGCCACTCATCGAAGGCGCAACCGAGGCACCCCTCAAGGTGCGTCTTAAAGGCAAGCCGCCGCAGTCATCCAAGATGCCGGAGAGGGCTCACATAACCCTCTCAGACCCCAAAGTCGGAGCGGTGGAGGACTCTCCTGATCCGGCCCCAGTGCTTACAGACGAGGAGCTTGGCGAATATATCTCTGCCGATGTAGACGCACCCTCCTTCGACAATGTAATCCCACGGGATAAAATCTCGTACTTTATCAATAATAGAGTGTCTTTCAATTATTCTTGTCTTCCACCTGGAATGCCATGTATACATTAGACAACGCTCTACGGTCGTTGCAAACACAAGTAACGACCGTCTACCATAATCAAATTCCCGTCTCAAGGAGTCTTCATAGTCCCTCCACGAAGCCGAGACGAGGGAACCATCATCTCGGGCAAAATCGAGCGTCGTCGAACCTCCCATCGATCGAGCCCGAACCTGATACAGGCAGAGTACAAGTATATCGATACACGGATGCGGCTAAGCACATCATCCAAAAGATGGGCTACGACCTGAAAAGCACAAAGGCCTAAACTACGGCAAGGGTCGGCATCTCCCTGTCCGGCTTTCGATGCCCAATGGAAAGCCACAGGATTACTATAATCGGACTCGACGGGGGTTAGGCTATGTCACGCCGCCATCAACTCCAGAGAGTTCAGATGCAGAAGACATAGAACATTCCCACTCATCAGAAGCATCGACGTGGGATTCCGATACCAGTATCGGATCAGTCTTCAGGAAAGTGCTGTCAGCTAACATGACATCGGCGCAACCTCAGAAAGATGAAGGCGAAGGCCAACCGCCGGAACCCTTCGAAGAGGAACCCTGGGCTCAACGCCTAGGAGAACAATGGGAGTCTCGTTTTGAGTTACGAGAACCTCCCACCGAAGACGAAGTCGAGCAAATCGACCTCGGGGATGGGTCTTCTTCTAAACCCATCTTTATCAGCAAAAGCTTGGAAGGAGAAGACCGAGAATCTTTAGTCCAACTCGCTAAGGAGTATATCGACGTCTTCGCCTGGAGCTACGAAGACATGCCGGGTCTCGATCCACAGATCACGATGCATAGGTTGAACATCTTACCAGATGCCAAACCTATCAAACACACAGCGACGCTTCCGTCCGAACATCATGAACGCCATCGATCAGGAGGTGGACAAACTCTTGACCAGTGGCTTCATCCGTGAGGAACAACACCCGGACTGGGTAGCCAACGTCGTCCCTGTCACCAAGAAGAACGGGAAGATACGAGTCTGTATCGACTTCAGGGATCTCAACTCTGCTTGCCCGAAGGATGAATTCCCGCTCCCAATCACCGATGTAATGATCGACAACACATGTGGCTTTGAACGCATGTCCTTCATGGACGGGTATTCAGGCTACAATCAAATCAAGATGTTCCCCGATGACGCAAAACACACGTCATTCAGGACTCCAAAGGGTGTTTTTTGCTACACCGTAATGCCCTTCGGCTTGAAGAACGCCGGTGCAACGTATCAGCGAGCTATGAGCACCATCTTCCGTCAACTTCTTCGCAAGACAGTTGAGTGCTATGTTGACGACATCGCAGTCAAGAGCCGCCTCAAAAGAGATCACCTACAGGACCTAAAGACGGTCTTCGATCTCTTGCGGGCACATCAACTCAAAATGAACCCCGCTAAATCCTTCATGGGGTTTCTAGCAGCAAATTCTTGGGCTTTGTCATCACGGCAAAAGGCATTCATGTCGATCCCGAGAAGACTAAAGCCATCCTTAACATGGACCCTCCGAAGAACCTTCGAGAACTTCGGGGCTTACAGGGACGTTTGGCATACATCCGGAGGTTCATAGCAAACCTCTCCGGTAAATGTTAACCCTTTACTCAGCTCATGAAGAAGGGAGTCTCTTATGTCTGGTCAGAGGAGTGCCAAAAGGCTTTCGACGACATCAAGGCTTACTTAACAAGCCCGCCAGTCCTAGTGGCACCTGTCGCCGGCAAACCATTCCTCCTCTACGTCTGTGCCATGGATCATTCCCTCGGCGCTTTGCTAGCTCAAAACAGCGATGCAGGCTACGAGCAAGCAATCTACTACCTCAGTCGAACACTCATCGGGGCCGAACACCGGTACAACCCCCGTTGAAAAGGAGTGCTTGGCTTTGGTGTTTGCCATTCAGAAGACTCGTCATTACGTCTCGGGCCAGACAATTCACGTCATCTCCCGAGTCAATCCGCTCAGAGTTCTCATGACAAAGCCAGGGTCATTAAACTCCCGGCTGGCTACATGGGCGATCCTACTAACACCATACAACATGGTGTTTGTCCCGCAGAAGGCAGTCAAGGGTCAGGCTCTGGCTGACTTTTAGCTGCACACCCCATCCCAGAATCTTCAGAACTCTATGAAGACATCCCGGATGAAGTCCAAGAATCAAACGTCACTGAAGGAAGCCCCGTGGCGGATGTTCTTTGATGGCGCTTCAAGAACGGGCCCCAACGGCCAAATCATCGCGGGAGTGGGGTAGTCTTGGTCTCCCCCGATCAGCTGGTCATCCAGCACGCATACTCCCTTTCGAAGCCGTGCTCCAACAATATTGCTGAGTACAATGCACTCGTCATGGGACTCCAGCTAGCACAACAGCTGGGGGTGGATCATCTGGAAGCCTACGGTGACTCGAAACTCGTCGTAAACCGATTCGGGGGCAATACGAGGTTCGCCATGAAGATTTGATCCCTTACCATGAAGTTGCATTGAACATCATTTCAACCTTTACTGGGTTCTTCATCGAACATGTACCCCGCCTACAAAACTTGGAGGCTGACACTCTGGCTGGCCTCGCAGCCTCATTGGCCGTGCCCGTTGGGACTCAACATTATGTTACGGTGACTGGCCGAGACCTGATTTGTCCCAGAAACAACCTATGTTTGCAAATGGCTCACGCCATGCCGACGAACACCGATGTTAATGTCCGAGACTGGAGATTCCCGTTCATCGACTTTGCCGTCTACGGAATCCTTCCGGAAGACCCGAAGGAAGCCGTCTCAGTCAGGAGACGCTCTCGATTCTACTACGATACAGCCACTAAAACGCTGTACCGACGCTCCTTCGACGGGCTTCTCCTTCGATGCCTGTCTAACGAAGAAGCCCGAAGCTCTTCGAGAAGCTCATGACGGAACTTGCGGAGCTCACCAACCAGGGCCTAAGTTGCAAGATCGACTGCGACGTATGGGCTACTACTGGCCAACCATGGTTGCCGACGCAGTAGAATATGCTAAGAAGTGCCATGCATGCCAACTTCATGCAGACTTCATACATACACCATATGAACCTCTACATCCTACAGTCGCCTCCTGGCCATTCGAAGCCTGGGGCATGGACATTGTAGGGCCAATCACCCCTCCTTCATCGAGAGGACACCGCTTCATCCTGGCCATCACCGATTACTTCTCCAAATGGGCGGAAGCAGTCCCACTAGCGGAAGTAAAAAGCTCCAGGGTCAGCTTTATCAAACACCATGTCATTTACCGTTTCGGGGTACCCCGGCGGATCATCCATGACAATGGTCCTCAGTTTATCAGCCACATTTTTAGCAGGTTCTGTGACAAGAATCGCATTCAAAACGTGGCCTCAACCGCCTACAATCCGGCAGCAAACGGATTGGCCGAGGCGTTCAATAAAACTATCGTCAGGCTACTCAAAAAAGTCGTGTCATCCAACAAACGCGACTGGGATGAAAAGCTTGGCGAATGCCTTTGGGCCTACCGCACAACGGTACGGACCCCAACAGGCACACTCCATTCTTCCTGGTCTACGGGAGCGAAGCAGTACTGCCTCTCGAGATACAGATACCTTCGCTCCGCGTGGCAATCACAAACGATCTCACAGAAGAAGACAATCAACGTCGTCGTCTGCGGGAATTGGAGGCACTTGACGAAAAGCGTCTCCTAGCTCAACAACGCATCGAACTTTACCAAGCCCGTATATCACAGGCTTTCAACAAGAAGGTCAAGCAAAGAACTTTCTAAGTTGGCGACCTGGTTTTAGCAGTCAGAAGGCCAATGGTGTTAACTCACAAGACACCAGGGAAGTTCGAGCCCAAATGGGAAGGACCCTTCATCATCGAGACGGTATACTCAAACGGTGCTTACCGTCTCGCCAAACCCAATGGGGACTTGTTCATGATGTCCATCAACGGCAAGTTCCTAAAGAAGTACTATTCTTGACATCCTCCAAGACATGTATTTCCCCAAACAACCTTTTCTCACAAAATCAATCGCTTCCGGAACCCAGCTGTTCCGTGGCATCCTTCCGTAAAAGATAACCACGTCCACATTACCTCTGAGTTGTCTCTCTACATCCTACAAAGCGGAACCTTACACTTCGTGAGCTTACGCTATCCTTCATGTTTACCACGTCCACAATACCTCTGAGTAAACATCCCGTACAAACAACTCCTACGTTGTCGTACATTGATCGCAGAACTTCCACGTCCACATTACCTCTGAGTTGTTCAGCGTATCCCACAGGATCATTTCTACCACGTCCATAAACACCTCTGAGTAGGAAGATTCTATCATTTGAACCTAATGATTGCCATGTCCACATTACCTCTGAGCAAACATGTTGGTTCCTTTATACTTATTATCTGTACCTAAAAACCAAGGTGCGCAAAAGATAATAGGTCCACATAAATCATCAAGTTCATGAAATTAAAAATGAACACATCAAAGAGATAGTGTATTTCTTTATTTTTAAAAAAGGGAGTACAGAAATACGCTATTTCCCCAGCAAGAGTTGCAAAAAACACATAAAAAAGAAGAGAAGCTACAATCCCCCCGATCCTCCCCAGGGTGGGATGAGAGTTCTCTGACTCGACGTCTCAGGTCGGCAGTGCGAGTTTCCACAGTCGCCTGGACTCGCAGCTCGGCTTCTTGACACATTAACCCGACAGCCTCAGCAGAAGTTTTACTCTCATACTCTCATCAAGCTGTCGTCGCTGTTGAGCCAAAGCAAGGGTCCGCTGAGTAAGAGTCGTTTCCTCCCGTTTGAATGCCACGTGTTCAGCCAGGACACGCTCAGCCTCTAGTTGAAGTTGGGCCCGCTGGTCTTCAAGACGGCGCATCTGAGCATCAACCTCTGCGATGTTAGCATCCACCGCAGCCCGCTTCTCCGTCGTCTTCTTCATAGATTGAGACAGCTGCTCCGCCGCAGCCTCAGTCCCAGCCACTTCACGCTCCCAACTGCTCACCTCGGCTCGATGGGAAGCCTCGATCTCAGCCATCGACTTTCCTATCTCGGCATCTACCAAGACCGAGAGGTCATTTCGTTGGATGCGCTGCAGTTCCGTGAGCCGCTCGTCCAGCTCCATCACCGAAACTTCCAGAATTTCGGCCATATGGTCATGGCCCTGGTGAATGCGGATCAGCTCGATACAAGGCATTGCCAAAGCTTTTGCTGCCGCAAAGCTCCCCTTGGCATCTACCACTGCAGATACACCTTTCTCCAGCATTTTGTACACTCCCTCGACGAGGAATTTCACATACCCGTCGGCTTCCGCCAGCACCTGCGGCGTCATAGCAGGAGTTGAGGGAGCTACTACAGTTTGCGGACCGGAGGAAGATCCGCCGACCTCGATTTGAGAGGTTTGAATCTCGGCAGCAATAGGCTCTTCATCAACAGGGCCCAGACTGCTGGCCCGAGGAGTCAAAGGAACAGAAGGAGCAGGCATATGCGTCGTGATAGTACCCCAAGTGGAAGGAGCAACAGAGGGTTCCACACCCTTACCCTTCTCAAGACTGGAGAAATCACCGACGTCAACGGCTACCTCTTCCCCCGACATTCTATCAGCATCAGCCACCTCCCCCGGCAAAACGGGGAGGTCAACATTTATCTCTTGGCCAGCCCCAAGAGACAAGACCGGCAGAAGAGTCTCATTCTTCTCAAGTCCCTCTACAGGGACAGAATCTGTCGCTATCGCCTGATCGGTAGCCATCTCTATGTCCATGGTTGAAGCCAAGGAAGGATTCGGCAATGATTCAGCCGACCTCCCTTCATCATGACCAGGAGGGGAATCAACCCTCTCCTCTATCCCCACTGCTTCTGCTGCCCCCGCAACAGACTCCTGCAGCTCCGGAGCGGTGTCATCGGAAGATGATGAACTCCATTCCTCTTCATCACCAGGAAGCTGCGCACTTGCTAAACCATGTGAAGCCTCCGCTGTGGCCTTCGCCACCTCGGAAGCTGCTGCACCCTCAGATTCTCTCCTGACCGGAACCTCCACAGTATCCTCCGGATCTTCCTCCATGAGAGACATCATTGTCGGCGGGATACGCACTCCAGACGAGCTCACCATCTCTTCTCGCCTAGTCCCACCCGACTTTGGGGTACGAGGTTTTCTTTTTAGCGGCTCCTACAAAAGAAGATGAGGCCTCGTAAGTGGCGGAACCAAAATCAGATTTAGTATGATAACCTTACCTCTTCGGACGCCGAATCCGATGACACCGTCGGTAACGGTGCCTTCTTCTGCTTCTTCGATACAAAAGATTCAGCTCCTATCTGTACATCGTTTCGATCGATCGCCAGAGGGTTCTGCTTGTGATGCGAGGGGGCACTCCGTTGACTCACCCCTGACGGACGATTCGGTCGGGCCTTCACTGGCGTATCCCCAGTCGCTGCTAACTGGGTGCCGGCGATAAGGCTGGTCTCCCTGTCATATCCGGAGGGCGGGGCAGCCATAACGCAGTAAAATTTGGCGGCCGAGTAAAAGCGGCCGCGGATCGGGGACGGGCAACGTAAACGAGCTCCGGTACATCCGGCATTATAGTAATGCCAGGCTCGTGCACCATCCAATAAACTTCCAACATACCCTAGGGTATTATTGGGGTTATCCAACATCATCTGAGCATAACCAAATTGCCGCGCAAAGCGGCTCGGCAAGTATGGTTCCAGGTAGCACTGATTCCTGTTCCGGTACACCAGATGGGACGGTCGGATACTTTGCAACCAGCGGAATCCCCATTGAGGCAGAGTGGTGGTACCTTCGCCCAGGTCCCTTAAATCCTCGTTGGCCTCAAAACCCAAATAGATGGGACCAACTTTGGTGATCTCCCAACCCTGAAGACGGGATAAAACCTTTCTACAAACCGGGACACCAGTATGCGACCAGCTCCTCCGATGGAAACGACGAAGGAATGCATCTCCAGCCCTATAATCTCCTTCCGAGCCTGGGCTCATCACACTGGGATGATGCAAAATCAGCCATCCCATCAAATAGTGAAACGGCAGTTCGACGCGAGGGAAGTTATTGTTTCGGCCTCTGTCATGAATCACATTTCCAGCAAACTCTCTCAAACCTCGCTGCAGGTTACATACCATTGCGGGGAAGAAGCCAACGCCGACCGAAAACCAGCTTCACAGCTGGCAGGATTAAGTTTCGGGTTACCCTCTCTACGGCACCGGATCCGCCCGCAAATACGCAATCCCGGAGCCATATCATCAGGTAGGATGCCAACACCGCCTTGGGTGACATCCGATAAGCAAGATGCCAGAAGCAGCTGTAGGAGCGTGCATCTGACTGCTGGTCCTCACTTCCTCGGGGATTTTTCTCCCCTAACCTGCTCATTTCGGACAACACTTCGCTACGAGAGAGCGCCGGTGGAGTGGAAAATTGTGAGGGATCCTCCTTGTCTTGTCTAAAGACATGATCTCTCCAAGCGGTCACATGAGGCTGCGTCCCGTTTCTATCCCGTCTCTGCATATTAATGATGACTCGCCACTTCCTTGAAGACGACCGTCATCTCCTCAGCCCTGTCCCCCAGGACTTGAAATTCCTCATTGGTTGGAAAGTACTCTTCATAGGGTTCCGACCCCCAAGGGAGTTTTGACACCTCGTACATCTCATGAAGTGCGAACCCTAATTCCCCCACCGGGGTAAAGAAGGTCCCGGTATGGATATCAAACATCTCCAGGAGTGCGAGAAACATGTGCCTATTAAGGTCAACACCTGCCTGGGTAGCACGGATCGCGGCAGTCAACCCAATCTCTCGGAGCTCAGTCTGAAACCGTGACAAGATCCAGAGCGTCAGTCTATCCCATTTGGAGACGTAATGGCACCAACCCTCCACCCGAAACTCTTCTGTCGGGTAGGAACGTTCCATCAAAAACATACGATGTGTAAAAGTCGAAGCACTATAAGCAAACTATCAATGGGTACATCACTAAGAGGCTCCCAGGACGTAAAGTCCGCCAAGTGTAAGAAGACCCAGACCGTACAACGGTCAAAGCATCCCTTTGGTCGAAAGTAGAATCAATTTGGATGACACCAGTCATCGCTCCCCCCTGAGAAGGGGTAAGCTCCCAAGACATTCTCCTCTGGGAAACGAGACGACAGAAGGACGTCAAAGGCCACTGACGTTCAAGTTGCTTAACAGTCATATGCACTCCATTCGCAGTAAAGAACCAGTCCTCCTTGACCTTCAGTACTGACGAGTCAGTAGAAGTGAGACGGTCTCCAAACAGGAACTCAGGCTTCAGGAAGGTCACTTTATCAGATGTGGAGGGTTTAATGACTCCACGCTCCATCATCCGTTTGAGGAACCAATACGGCTGTTCACGGATTAGGGTCATTCTCTCAGGAGGCTGATCCAGCATAAGAACATCTTGAGCAGGGTTCATCACCTCCTCGTTATGCTCTACTCCCATTTGGTTGAAGGCAGCCTCCGAGAAAACTTCACTCAAAAGTGGGATTGCCATCGACACTAGTAAAAGATCAGAAAAAAAAAATCAAGAGAACACACAATGTGTCTAAAGGGGAAAACTGCGGCGCATCATCAGGGTTTGAACCCATGCGCGTCAGTAGTATAGCCTCGGCGCATCTTCAGGATTTTGAACCCATGCACGTCAGCGGAATAGCCTCGGCGCATCTTCAGGGTTTTGAACCCATGCGCGTCAGCGAAATAGCCTCGGCGCATCCAAGGTTTAAACCCATGTGCATTGGCGGACAAAGACCGCGGCACATCATTAAAGACTCAAGGCCTATGTGCGTTGGCGGGACAATGAGACTTACCAACCACCTCCGGCCGAACTTCGACAGGCCGACGGGGAACGACCACCGCCGCAACATCCGCGGACTCTTTCGCTTTCTCCTTCCCCTTGCCGGCAGCGCCGCGAGGAGTCTTGGGAGCCATTCTCTCGAAGAAGGAGAAGTTAGGGTTTTGAAGAAGAAACTCTAAAGAAGCAGAGGCACAGAGAAGAGGAACTCTTGCTCTCTCCGACTCTTACCTATTTAGGGCATGGTCGCACGCGTGAACAGATGACGTGTGATCTCAGCCGTCGCCTCGGGTTCCGTACAAGGATAGCAGCAAATAAAACCAAAAGATCATCATTAAATCTTTTCGGTTACCGAGGCACCATCATCATTAACTGAGAAGAGCATGCGCCCGAACAGGCATGCGCCCAGAAATCATGCGCCCTGACCTCCATGCTTCTTATTCAAAGTATTCCAAAACTTACTCAAAAGTTTTGAAAACTTTGAAGGGGGTCTTGTAGAAGCATGGAATTTCACAACCAGAAAGCCCATGCGCCAGACACTACATGCGCCAGACACTACATGCGCCAGAACTCAGATGAAGAACTTCACAGCAAAGTCAATAAATTATAGACATTTGAAGAAGGACTTTTTATTTATATATAAAAGTCTATTACATGTCTAGAAAAGGTTGTACAAAGGAGAATTCCTACAAAGGAAAGAGCCTAAAGTCTACAGCCAGCGGCCATCATGCGCCTTCAGATAAACGCAAAGGCCACCATGCGTCTCCAGATAGGCGCAGCATCACTATGCGCCACCAGTGAGGCGTAGCAGATATCATGCGCCTCCATCCAGGCGCATCCCATCATCTCTTCAGCACCTCAGTTATGTGCATCCCTTCAGCCAAATTCTTCTAGCCAGGCTCACCTGGCCGAGCAGAACCCAGTTATGTGCCGCCCTTCCAACCAGGCTCGCCAGATAAATGCTTCGACACAAAGCATTTAACCCTCTGGCTGGATCCAAGGAAGAGAAGAGCACCGCAAATGCTGTGGCCAGGGGAGGCTTCGAAAGAGCCTCCAAAGCCGAAGGAAGACCGTGATTGAAACCATGGCTAAAGGAGCAGCTTTCGACACGATCAAAGTGGGGAAACCCCACTTTGCAAGAAGAGAGAGCCTTGCACCGCCATTCCGATTTACGGCTCTTCCGGAATAACGGAGACGAGGCTCGAGCATCCTTATCTTTGGATGCAACAGGCACCTTCCGTCTGCCTCAGAAGCCCTCGACTCCGTCTTTTGGATGTAACAGTCACCTTCAAGTGCATCGAAGACAACACAGCGTCTTATCTTCACCCTCGGGAGCACTTCGTCAGCAGAATGCACCCGTATGTTCAAATTCATATTGGAAGTACGTGAGGGAATGAGAAGCAAATCTTCTCTCCATGCCACTATTTATAGGCCGGGCAGATCAAACCCACGCGCCAAGTGGATGGCCCTCCGAATTCCGTGCAATGAATTTACATTAAATGGATGAACCGGACGCCTCGAATTCAGCCAAACGGCTATTTATAGCACTCGAAGAGCGAGACAGCCGCATCATTAAAAGACATATCCGATGCGCCAGTCAGACAGCGCATCACACGGACGCGCCCTTCGGCGTCAGGCGCATCATACAGACGCGCCCTACAGTACTCGGCGCATTATAGAGGATGCGCCCCCACATCTCCATACCGAGTGGAACGCCAACCGACGCGCCCACTCAGCTGTCCATCGAACGTCACCAACATTAAATGCTGAACTGACAGAGTTGGCAGCACGTCTCCCAAAGTCTGAACAAGTGACAGCTTTTTCAGAGAACGAAGCATCGGCAACGTCAGCATCATCATGACTCCGACGGCTACTGCCACGTGGCCATCCGCATGCGCCTCTACGGCCATGCGTCCATCCGCATGCGCCTCTACGGCCATGCGTCCATCCGCATGCGCCTCTACGGCCATGCGTCCAAACCCGCATGCGCCTCTACGGCCATGCGTCCAAACCAGCATGCGCCTCAAAAGCCATGCGCCTCAGACTGCTCTCTGATCCCGAAAGACAGAAGAAAAGTCGCCTGCATGCGCCTCAAAAGCCATGCGCCCCAAATGGTTTGTAACTCCTAAAGGTTATGAGCCGCAGCCTCCTCCTACGCCCAATCCAAGGCACAGCCCACCAGATCACTCCTCTCCACCAAATCCGAGATCTTCGAACCATGAGTCGACGACACGTGTCTTTTGACTCAACTCGTCCAAGATTTCAGCAATGGAAAGATCTTCTCCCTGCTACGTGCCGGCTCACCACAGCAGCATGAAGAGTTCTCCCCCTCGATCAGGGCGCAGCATCCATGCGCCTCCATCAGCAACCTCCACGTGGCGTTCCCACACCGGCGCATCCTACATGCGCGCATGAGCAGTCAGCCTGCAAAACTATAAATAGAAGGGTCATCTCCTTCACATGGACAGAGACTCAGAACATAAGACTCACAAAAAGAATCCACAACAGAGAATCACCAGAGAGGCAGTTCTAGACACTCAACGTCTTACTCCTCTCAGCAAGCTCCAGCACCCAGAGCAATCAACACCTTCAGAGAACCGATAACCGCCGTCAGCCGGTCAACGGAGTCAACGCATTACCACTCGCTCCATTGGCACTAAGGATCCAGCTTAAACAAAAGTGTACTCCTAGGACTACATCTAAGTCCTATATTGTATCACTGTTCTGTTTGTATTAAGATTTCAATCAAAACAATTTTAATGGCAAACAGCCCCTTGCAACTGATCGAAGAGGTCGTCTATTCGAGGCAACGGGCACTTGTTTCGAATTGTAACTTTGTTTAGCTCGCGGTAGTCGATGCACAGCCGCATCGATCCATCTTTCTTCTTCACAAATAGCACCGGAGCACCCCATGGTGAAATACTGGGTCTGATGTATCCCCTGTCTAATAATTCTTGTAGCTGCACTTTGAGTTCCTTCAATTTAGCAGGCGCCATCCTGTACGGAGCCCTTGAGATCGGACGAGCGTCTGGAAATGTATCGATAATGAATTCAATCTCTCGGTCCGGAGGCATTCCGGGTATCTCGTCAGGAAACATCAGGAAATTCTGCCACGACTTCAGTGTTAGCTGAGTCTGCACCATTCATGTGTGTGTCTCGAACAGAAGCAAGGTACCCTTCGCAGCCAGAATGTAACATTCGCCGGGCCGTAGCAGCTGAAATCACCATCGAAGCCTTCGTCGACGAACTGGCCGAGTAAGAGAATTATGTTCCTCCAGGTAGTCGAAACACAACTCGCTTCTTCGCACAGTCACGTCGCACAATATGCACTTAACCAATCCATTCCCAGAATGATATCATAATCTTTCATATCTAGCTCGACTACATCTAATGGTAGCTTTCTCTTCCCGATACATATGTAACCATTCCTACATATCATGTTAGTAGGCATCTCCACTCCTGATGGAGTACTAACACTAAGATATACATCCAACATTGTCATTTTTATTTCATGTTACTTAACATAGTCTTTAGATATAAAACTATGTGAAGCACCAGAATCAAATAAAGTACGTGCAGGAATGCCATTAAATAACAATATACCTGTCACTACACTATCTGAGGCAAGTACTTCTTTCTGAGTCAATGCAAAGACTCGGCCCTGGGCACCGGGCCTCTGATTCTGTGGTGGTTGATGGGGTCGTGGTGCCTGTCCACGATTCTGTTGATGCTGTTGGTGATGCTGCTGCCTTGGAGGGTTCTGGTGGCCCCTCCCTGGGCAGTCTCTGAATCCGTGGCCCATGCGACCACATTTGAAGCATCCACCCTCCAGCACCTGACATTCGTTAGCGAAGTGCCCTTTGTTGCGGCACTTGTTGCAGAATGGTCCACCCTGGTTGGGTCGTTGAAAGCCACCGTGATTCTGACGCTTAGGCGCCTCATATCTACCCCCATTGTTCGGTCTCTTGTTATGCAAATTCTGTACCGACGCTTGCATTGGAGCCGTCGCAGGATAGTGTGGGTCCAATTCCTTTGCGTGCTCATAAGACTCCTGAAAAGTCTTATATTTTTGAACCACAACTTGAGCCTTCAGAGCACGCCTCAAGCCCTGCTCAAACCGACGAGCCTTAGATGCTTCGTCAGTAAACTTCGTAATTGCATACTGAGACAGTCTTGAAAACTCTGCCTCATACTCCTTCACCGTCAAGTTTCCCTGTTCGAGCTTCTGGAATTCCAATTCCTTAGCTCGCTGCTCAGTCGAAGAGAAATACTGAGCCGGAAATGCCTCACGGAACATCTGCCAAGTAATTTTCGTTGTCCCATTCACTCCCGTAAGAATCCTTTTCTGACTCTGCCACCAGTAGTGTGCGTTGGAAACCAGCAGTAGTTTCACACACGAGACCCTCTTGGATCCAACAATACCCAAAGCTTCCAGGTGATCCCCCACTTCAACTAGCCAATCCATAGCAATGGTGGCTTCTTCTGTCCCTTTGAATTCTTTGTTGCAGATTTTCTTAAACTTTGTAATGTCGGCCACAACAGTGGTTTCTTAGCTGTCGGGGGTCCTCTGCCTCCACAAGTTCGCTCTCTCGTGAGACTGGAGTGCCTTGAGCCCCATTGTTCACCACTGATCGGACCAACTGTTGCAGGGTATCTAGCTGCTTTTGTTGGGCCTCGAATTGCTTTGCGTTCTGCCTCTGCTGGCTCCCATCATAGCCAGCATTCTCTCCATAGGGTCGGTTGAGGCTACCACCCTTGAGCTACTCGCGTTGTTGCACCCGCCTTAGTCATCTCTGCAAAAAAACAGAGAAGCTTGTTAGTCTCATAAAATATTTATGGACTTATTGTATGGAACATCTCATTTCGGGACATTTAAAACCAAAGTTGTTCGAGAAGCAATAAAGCTTGTGTCATTTTTGAAATCTTTAAAACCAAGAAATTCCCAAGGATGTAAAGCCGTACTCTGATACCAAAATGTCACGCCCCGATTCGGGGAATCGTTCGCCTTCGCTTAGATTCACGCCGAATCGTTCGTCCTCGCTAAGACGTGATGCCGTACAAGTCTGGAATTGCACTTGTACAAGGCGTGCTCGTGTTCCTTTTATAAAAGAGACATTTTGAATAGAGATTCGCAGCGGATGATAAAAAAATTTTGGCAACACAGATATGATCTGAAATAAGTTCTTTATTGATATCTTTGAAATTACATTGCATAAATAAGGCTCTCAAACAACCGAGATGAAATGCCAAACTTGGCTACAACATTGCAGAAATATTGAAATGAGATACAACTTGTTCTATACATCATATCCTTTTATTAATAATACGGCAATAACCACCTTCAGCAAAATACCTTCTTCTTCAAGTGGAAACTTAAAGATGTACGAAGCTTCTAAAGAGTCGGACAGCAAGCCTTCAGCGTCTATGATTATCCACTAGGTTCCCGGCACCTGTGGAGACGAGGGTCAGTACATTGCCACATATGTACTGGTGAGCGGCCGTAACCAATCTCACCATAAATCAACAGTAGTAAAAAATTACATGAATGTTCACTATTGATTTGTGTTCTTTCTATCTTGCCTTAGGGTCCATTAACAATTCATATATTTGATGAGAAATATAAGGAGCATACAGTGATGTTAGAAACATAAGCAATTCATGTTGCTCTAACATAAGCAATTCATATTGATCACCAATTTGGTGAATCTTACCCACGGTCGATAGCCATCCCTGTTAATATTTATGAATACCACTTACTCTGCCTGCATAAGACATTGTTAGCTATGCCACCTGTCTATATGAAGGTCACTGACTACACGCCATCTGGGACATCTTGGTCGGACGGCTCCCCTTCAGCGGTGGGTAGCTAGCCCATCCGGAAGGTTCCCGAAAGACCGTGCTACTACTTCAGCACTGTGCTACTACTTCAGCACGGCGTTCCTCCTAGGCCGAATCGGTTCCGTGGCCTCGGAGTACCGTTTGAGGAACTACCTTGTATACAAGTTGTCCATGACCATGCATGCAATGCAACTTAACTAATAAGGGACATGACATGCATGATAATAGCATCTTCCACACATAGTCGTAGTTCTCATTTTATCTTGTCATTTTCCCATCTTTCCAACTTGCTATCTTACCATCTTACTTTGAGCCATAGGCTCGCATATTCGTTCATCCAACCAAGGGACTATTCATGTTTAACCCATTCCTTCGAACCGAAGTCCGATATACTTATCGCCCAATACTTGGGTCTTTGCATTACCTGTTAAACAATTCATATATCATACGAGCATCATTCGATTTACAACATAAGCCTAGCCATGTGATAATTTATCTTTCATTATCTTTCCCGTATTATTACTAGGCATCTTTTATTAAGCACCGAACGCAATAACAAGTCTACCATTGTTATGTGCGAGCAAGATCAAGGATCGTCGAAGGATCAAAGCCACTCACTTGTTGGTGAATTGCCGAGAGAAAGAGGTCTTCCACGCAACGTCAAGCTCGGTTCACTGCGTTAGCACCTGCATTGGCACCAACGTTTGGTCAGCATACTTCTTCTCTTTCTCTCAGTGATTCGATATAAATGCGTAGACAGTGAAAGTAAATCCATGAAAACATTCATCGAAAACAATCACGAAAACGCACACAAAAGCCAACAGCAAAAGCGACATCGAAAACCAGCAGGGCAACGTCTCGGGGCAAGCGACTCTTATATAGAACTCTTCCCCCAAGACCGCGCCATGCATCTTGGGCATCATTTCAAAAGGTCCAATCCATAATGAGGAAAGGATCTCAATTCATTATACCGCGATCCTGGTAAGTTTCTCCAAGTAAAGTTCCCCAATTCTCATCCGACTCGGCCATTCGCCGCTAGCCCGCACCGTGCTCCGCAACGGATTCAGGGCATTACATCTACACTAATACTCCCCGTCCTCTGACTATATAGTGGATCCAACCATGACACATCATGACGTACGATTCTCTGAGAGGGTAGCTGTCACGACCTGCACCCGGATATATGGGTACGAATACTGACGACGTCCAAGCCTACGCCGTAGTATCGGCAGTAGAACGCTGTCTAGTACTCAATAAATATACCTACGTCTAGAAGGCCTATAACTATAAAATATACTCTAGTCACATCACAACAGCTAGGGATGATAAGACAAGAAAGATAACTAAAGCACAAGAACAACTAGAAACTACTAGAATGAATCATAAGACAGAAAATAAAGAAGAAAAAAAAGAAAACTAAGGATAACTACCAGGCAACTCACATAGAAAAATAGTGAGATCCACCTCAGCTAGCAACATCATGAAGTCCAATAATGGTATAACAACTCCTAAAATATTATCAACGGTATCCTGTCAGGAAAATGAGCAAGTACAAACACTAATAGCAGTTCCATGTGAATTGACAAATTCTATAAGAGACAGTATAATGAACTACAAGACAAAGATATATGAAGACTTGGGAACCGTTCGGAAGCCAAGTTACAATCCTTGAACCAAACAAGGACCGGGGTTGTAACTCTTCTCCCGAATAGAACTTAGTCTCAAATCAAGGTACAATGTAAAGGCATGTAGAGCATGTGAGTAACTGTATATCATATATGGTGAGAAAAAACTGAATGTAGAACAGAGTAGGATATACGATAAGATAAGTAAATATAAAATATGCTTCGAATATTATAGCCTAATGTGATCGGTATGGGTCAAGAATCAGGCTTCCAGCCGACCGGCTACAAGTACGTGGACTCGGTCCGGCCGGAATGGTAAGCTATGGAGCAAGTAGTAGCACAGGTCAGGCTATACCCATCGTGAGGTGAGGGTATAGCTATGATACAAGTAGTAACTCAAGGTGGGCATTGATCACACTATCTATAATATTCCCCATTCCCCGAATAGTATACGGATCCGGAGGAAGTCCTCTTCAGGAATCGACGTCAATACAAGTACAAGAATCAAGACCAAGCAAGTACCAGTATCCCAAGAAATCCAGGAATGACATCTCATGACAGGAATCCGACAATACTAGTCCGTGAACTATCGTGACTGAGAATCAAGTAAGATACTACGACTGAATCGGATATAGCAGATATCAAGACAATGAAAACTATCAGTGAATGTACTCGCCTGCGGTCCTGAGCTGTCAAATGGGGTCGATGCTCAGAGTGATGCCACAGACCTAAAGATATATATAGCTAATTAGGGTTCAACAGTGTTAGGCTTGATTCTATAGTATAAGCTACGCAATCTAGGTCAGACTCAGTCAACTAAGTCAAACTAGGTCACACTGAGTCACACTAGGTCACAAGAAGTCAAACCAAGTCAACTAGGTCAAACTGGGTCAATGGTTGACTTACAGTTGACTTTTGGTCAACTGGTCAACTCTGGTCAACTCTAGGTCAAAACTAGTCTAACCTAGGTCAAATATTGACTCTACTTCGACGTTCAGTCAAAGCAGTCAACCATGGTCAAACAGGGTCAAGGCTAGTCTCTATAAACATCTACAGGGTCACACATTCAATTTCAGCGATTGGAAAATCACTGAAATCGATGGATCTCAAAATACCACAAAAGGAGAAGAATTATAATAATAGGGTAAAAACCTACAGATGTTGTCGGATGATAAAATAAATCACCAACGTGTCCAGAATGGTCAAAATAGCTAGAATAGCCTGTCCAAAAGTCCAATTTGGACACAGAGGTAAAACGGTAATTTCGGGCCAAAATGATGTCTACCGTTGGACACACTTTGCACCAAAAAATGTGCCAAAATAAAAGTGAACAAAACCTAACAAATTATATGTCCACGAATCCAGAATGACGATACGAACCCAACGGTATATCCAGAATTGGATTCCGTTAACCCGATCTCAAATTGGTCCGTTGACTAGGACATTGAAATTCCGATTTGCACGGAAAAGCGTGCCGGAGCTAATGTCCTCAAAACTCAGCAAATTATATGTCAACGAGTCCAGAATGAAGATACGAACTCAACGGTATATCCGGAATTGGATTCCGATGAGCCGAACGCAAAATGACCCGTTGACTCAGAAAGTGGGACCCACTTTACACCGAAATACGTGCCAAGGCCCACGTTCTCCAAATCAAGCAAACTTTATATGAAAACATGCCAGAACGATGCCACGAGTCTACTGGTGGTGTCAGAAATTGAATCCGGAGTCTCGGATTCAAAAATAGAATTTACAAGTGCGACACTAAGAATTCGAACGGCCAACTTTGGCGTCGAATTCGACCGACCTAACAAGCTCGAAATGAAATGAAATCTAAAGGGGGGCAGGAAGAGGGTTATACCAGCTTCGCACAGGAACTGATAGCGTGCCAACTGGATCTGCGACGACGAAGATACGAACTGACGAAATCGGCTCCACGAAACTGTCAAAAAAACAGTTCAATTTAAAACGTCAACTTGGTGGCCAGTTTTGATGTATCAGACGACAAAATTAACGGACAAAAATTGAGGGGAGTGAAGATGGATATACGAGATTGAGACGGAGTAAAGAGATCGCCGATCCAACGGTCAGATTGACCAAAAAATCTGTGCAAAGTCGCTGCGACGGAGCGCCATTTCTGAGTTCAAAACTCGCGGCGCCGACGGGATTCCGTTCAAACGCACGAATAGGCTATTCGGCGCGTCGGGGAAGAAGGTGGCGGCCATGGGGGAGGTCGCCGGGGGTCCGCGCACCTAGGGGGACGGCCACGGCGGCCGTGCGGCGGTACGGCGGCGCACGACGGCGGCCCGCGCGCGCACGTGCGCCGACTGCTCGTTGCGGCCGCTGCTCGCGCGCTGCTGGCGGCTGCTGCTCGCGCGCAGTGGGGCACGGCTGTGCGGCCTGGCCTGGCGGCGGGCTAGGCCGGAGCACGACGAGGGCGCGGTGGCGGTGGCTTGGGATGGCGTTTATGATGGTGGTGAAGAGATGATGAAGTTGATGAAGAGAATGAGAAGGAGGAAGGAGGAGATGGGGGCTACGTCGGGGTGCTGGGCTCGGCCAGGGAGGAGTGGGGGTTGTGGTGTACGTAAGGGTGGGGAGTTGGCCGAGTGAGAGGGAGAGAGGTTGGAGTTTTTGTATGTGTGTGTGTGAGATTTAATATAAAGAGAGAGAGTGTGTAAGAATAGAGAGAGAGGGGATATTATTTGAAAGGGGGAGAGAGAGAGGTCGGCCACACAAGGAAGGGGGGTGTGAGCTGGTGTGTGGGGAGTGAGGGAGTGTTGTGTAGGTGTAAAGTGAGTGAGAAAGAGTGTTAGATATATAGTTTATATATATATATAATATTATAATATATATATATATATATATATATATATATATATATATATATATATATATTAAAGAGAGAAGATAGAGAGAAAAAGTATAGAGAGGGGGGGGGTGTGGTTCCTGCTATAAAGAAAAGGGAGGGGGTGATGTATGTGAGTGTTTTAAGGAGGAGAGAGAAAGGGATATATATATAATATAATATTATATATATATATATATATATATATAATATATATATATATATATTATATTATATATATAAGAGAGAAAGGGATATTTATATATATATATATATATATATATATATATATATATATATATTATATATATATATATATATAAAAAAAAAAAAAAAAAAAAAAAAAAAAAATATATATATATATATATTATATATATTCTATATATAAATATGTGGGATATTTGAAAAGTAGAGAGAGGAAGAGATATTTTTCAAAATAGAAAAAAGAGAAATATTGTGTGGTATTTGGGCAATCATGAGAGAACAATATGGAGCTTGGGTTCGGGTTCGGTCGAGCCGGGTCGGGTCAAAATCGGACAGGGTGCAATAATTGAATTAAATACGTATTTATGATCACGGGTAAATAAATAATATGCGGGGACTCCAATAAATGGGACACAAGCGTCATGTGGGTAGTAGGCTCAAAACAGCCTAGGGCCATATATTGGGTCGACTGGATTGGACCGATGTCGGGCCCGGAAATTAAGTTGGAAATTAAATCACAAATTACGGCAGGCGATAAATTGGTCTAAATTGATCCGAAGTTGCGCGAATCAAATGGAGCACAAGGGAACAAGTTCGAGTGGGACACGATATATCAACATGAAGATAATCTCGTCTACTACAAACTTCAAGAAGGAAGTTCCTAGAGACTGGCATCCCTGATGCTCTAGAATTCCAAGTCACGGTAAAGAGCATTTAAAGATCAAAATTAATTAAATAAATGAATTATCGAGAATAAATTATTTAGAAAATTTGAAAATAAATCCCGAAAATTTAGGGGGCTTACAGTAGCTAGGCTTCGCAGGAATCGTGTCTATACAATGCACAAGGAACAAGAAAGACTTGCACAAGATATACCAAGGAGAGCGAGGAATAATATCTCATGACGGGATCCAGGGAAATACCAATCCGTGTGAACAATGTGTCAAGAGAACAAGGGTATCTACACTAAATACAAGAAACATAAACGATATCATAAAACAGAAATATTATCAGAGAATGTACTCGCCTGTGATCTGGTGGAATATGTCAACGGGTCAAAGAACAGTGCCTCGAGGACCTATATGTGGAAATACTGTATCAATATAAGGGTTTGGAAGTAAAATTAAGTCACACTAAGTCAAACTAGGTCAAGACAAGTCAAAGCAAGTCAAACTAGGTCAATCTAAGTCAATGGTTGATTTACAGTTGACTTTGGTCAACTAGTCAACTCTGGTCAACCTTAGGTCAACTCTAGGTCAAACTTGACTAACGTTGACTAACAGTTGACTTTGGGTCAACTGGTCAACTTAAGTCCAGTTCTAGTCAATTTTAGGCTACGGTTGACTTCCGGTTGACTTGGTCAAAATAGTCAACTGTGGTCAACCAGGGTCAAAACTAGTCTAACCTAGGTCAAATGTTGACTCTACTTCGATGTTCAGTCAAAGTAGTCAACCATGGTCAACTGGGTCAAACCTAGTCTCTACAAACATCTACAGGGTCAACACATCAATTTCAGTGATTGTGAAATCACCGGAATCGATGGAACTCAAAATACCACAAAGGAGAAAGATTATAATAATAGGGTAAAACCTACAGATGTTGTCGGATGATGAAACTAACATCACCAACGCGTCCAGAATGGTCAAATCAGCTAGGATAGCCTGTCCAAAAGTACAATTTGGACACATGAGCAAAACGGTAATTTTGGGCCAAAATGATGTCCGCTGTTGGACACACTTTGCACCAAAAAATGTGCCAAAATAAAAGTGCACAAAACCTAACAAATTATATGTCCACGAATCCAGAATGATGATACGAACCCAACGGTATATCCAGAATTGGATTCCGTTGACCCGATCTCAAATTGGTCCATTGACCAGGACATTAAAATTCCGATTTGCACGGAAAAACGTGTCGGAGCCAATGTCCTCAAAACTCAGCAAATTATATGTCAACGAGTCCAGAATGACGATACGAACTCAACGGTATATCCGGAATTGGATTCCGATGAGCCGAACTCAAAATGACACGTTGACCTAGAAAGTGGGACCCACTTTGCAACGAAATGCGTGACAGGGCCCACGTTCTCCAAATCAAGCAAACTTATATGGAAACATGCCAGAACGACGCCACGAGTCTACTGGTGGTGTCAGAAATTGAATCTGGAGTCCCGGGTTCAAAAATGGAATTTTACAAGTGCAACACTAAGAATTCGAACGACCAACTTTGGCGTCAAATTCGACCGACCTAACAAGCTCAAACTGAAATGAAATCAAAAGGGGCAGGAAGAAGGTTATACCAGCTGTGCACCAGAACTGGTAGCGCGCAAAACGGAGCTACGACGACGAAGATACGAACCCGCGAAGTTGGCTCCACAAAACTGTCCAAAAATAGTACAAATTAAAATGTCAACTTGGTGGCCGGTTTTGATGTATCAAAGGACAAAATTAACGGTTCAAACTTGACAGAGGTGAAGAGGGATATACCGAGATTGTAACGGAGGAAGGAGTGCGGCGATCCAACGGTTGGATTGCCCAAAAAATACGTACGAAGTTGCTGCCTTGAGACGCGTATTCTGGCCTCTCCAATACGCGCGTCACGACGGGATTTCGATCCCGAAGTCGAAATCGACTTCCCGTCGAACTGGTCGCTACCGGGGCGGTGCACGGTGGTGCTTGGAAGTTTGCCGATGGGGCGCCGGCCTAAGGGTGGTGGTGAGGATGGTATTGAAGAAGAAGAAGAAGAAGTGAAGAAGAAGGAGTTGAAGAAAAGAAAAGAATGGGAGAGGGGGGGTTGCTGCTCGTACTGGAGAGAGGGGGGTTTGTGTGCTGGTGTAAAGAGAGTGAGGGTGATGGGTTGTACTTAGGGGAGAGATATTATGAGTGTGTGTGTGTGTAAATATAAAGAGGGAGAGAGAATAAGAGAGATTATTAGATAGAGAGGGGAGAGAGAAAATGGAGAGAGGGGAGTCGGCTGACCACATGGGGGGGGTGATTTTGTATGTGTGGAGAGAGAGTGTGATGTGAGGATTTAAATGTAGAGAGAGATAGAGAGTATTATATATGTATATGTATATATATATATATAATAGAGAGAGAGAAAATAAGATATTTAAAAATAGGAAAAAGAGATAACTTATGAGGAGTATCTGGATAGTCATGATAGGGATCACATAAAATCTGGTTGGGCGTTGGATCAGGTTCGGTCAAGTCCAAGCTTGGGGCCAAGATTTAATTAAAATAATAATTTTAAACTATTTAAAATCATAGACGAAATTGGAGCACAAGGAAAAGAGTGAGAATTCAATTAATAATTAAATGGTCTAATATTGACCCGAACTTGCACGAAGCAAAAAGAGCACAAGGGAACGAGTTCAAGTGGGACAGGATATATCAAAATGAAGATAATCTCGTCTACTACAAACTCCAAGAAGGAAGTTTCCAGAGACTGGCATCCCTGATGCTCTAGAATTCCAAGTCACGGTAAAGAACATTAAATTAAATAATAATCAAATAATAATATTATTCAAAATAATCGATTTATAAAAAAAAATAAGCCCTAAATTCAGGGACTTACAGAGGGCGTGGTCAGTCTGGAGTTTGCCAAGAGCGGGGTGCTGAATGAAGAGATGCGGAGATGTTCTCAGGGCACTTCATCTACATCCCATCACTCAGAGGTATTAGTTTCAGAGAGCCGCGGAAGGGGCAAAAGCAGGAGTCCAGGTGGTGGCAGAAACAAGAGCAGGGGAAAGTCCAAGGGTCGTTACGAGGACTCAGAGTGTTACCATTGTGGTAAGAAGGGCCACATCAAGCGGAACTGTTTCGCTTGGAAGAGAGAGAAGAAGGGCGACAAGGGAAAGCAAGAAAAGAACACTACAACGGCGGCCTCGATGCATGGAGGCGATATGATCGTCGTAGGTGATGAGGTCATTACAAACCTCGCCTGCGATGACAATTCTTGGCTGGTGGACTCAGGGGCTTCAGCACATGTATCTCACAACAGGGCACTGTTTGCCACTTACACGATAGGCGACTGTGGCGTGTTAAAGATGGGCAACGGAGATGTGTCGAAGGCGGTTGTCGTTGGAGATGTGCATTTGAGAACGAAGACGGGTGCGGTTCTTGTTCTCAAAGATGTTCGTCATATCCCTGATATCCGTTTCAACCTGGTGTCGGTTGGAAGGTTGGATGACGAGGGATTCTTCGGTCTCTTCGAGAACATTCAGTGGAAGCTTTCCAGGGGTTCGATGGTGATTGCCAGAGGAAACAAGAAGTCCGGTCTCTACTATATGGAGGGGAGCGCACAGGGGGCACAGGAGGTGAACGCAGTCAGTGATGCGTCTACCGAATTATGGCACAAGCGGCTCGGCCATATCAGCGAGAAGGGGATGAGCTACTTGGTGAACAGGAAGGTGATTCCGGGGCTCAAGTCTACAAAGTTGGAGAAGTGCACGCACTGTTTAGCTGGGAAGCAAAACAGGGTGTCTTTCCAAAGTCACCCAAGTTCGAGGAAGCCGGCGTTGCTCGAGTTGATTCACTCGGATGTCTGCGGTCCTATGAAGGTAAAATCTCTTGGTGGTGCTTCTTACTTTGTAACCTTTATTGATGACTGTTCCAGGAAGGTTTGGGTCTATGCCTTAAAGACCAAGGATCAGGTGCTGTCTACTTTCAAGGAGTTTCAGGCCTCTGTTGAAAGGGAGACGGGCAAGAAGTTGTTGTGTGTTCGGTTCGACAATGGCGGCGAATACATCGGTCCCTTTGACGCGTATTGCAGAGAGCAAGGGATATGACACCAGAAGACTCTGCCAAAGACACCTTAGCTCAATGGTGTAGCGGAGCACATGAACAGGACACTGATGGAGAGGGTGCGGTGTTTGCTGTCAGAAGCAAACTTGTCGGACAGTTATTGGGGTGAGGCTCTTCTCACAGCTGCTTATGTTATTAATTTGTCTCCTAGTGCTCCTTTGCAGGGTGATGTGCCTGACAAAGTATGGTACGGAAAAGAGCCGTCATACAATCACCTGCGAGTGTTTGGCTGTAAGGCCTTCGTGCATGTACCGAAGGACGAGAGGACCAAACTTGAGCCGAAGACGAGGCGATGCATCTTTGTCGGCTACGGTCGGGATGAGTTTGGCTATAGACTCTACGACCCGGTGGAAAGAAAGCTCTACAGAAGAAGGGACGTGGTGTTCGTCGAGGATCAGACCATGAACAACACTCAGGATTTCGAGACGCCTTCTGAGGCTGAGGAATTGCCTGAGTTAGAGTCATTTCGCTTCGAGCAGTTTCCAGAGGACATCGCAGAGGATCCAGTTATGGGGGAGCCAGTACATGGAGTTGCTCCCAACCTTGATCATCAGCCTGCTGATGGTGGTCAGGGTGTCCCTCAGGAGGATGAGCATACCGGAGAGGCAGTACCTGAAGGGGAGGAGGCTGTCGGTATACAGCCAACACCAGTGGTTCCTTTGAGAAGGAGTGACAGGGATCGTCGACCATCTACGAGATACTCACCAGATGAGTATGTGCTATTGACTGACGGGGAAGAGCCCGAAAGTTTTGCAGAGGCTATGGAAGATGAACACAGACAGGAGTGGATGGAGTCCATGCAGGAGGAGATGAGTTCCTTGCACACCAATTCCACTTATGATCTGGTACGGTTGCCAAAGGGCAAGAAGGCTTTGAAGAATCGATGGGTGTTTAGATTAAAGCAGACGGATGATGCTACTCACCCTCGATACAAAGCGAGGCTGGTAGTTAAAGGCTACGGTCAGCGGAAAGGCATGGATTATGATGAGATCTTTTCGCCTGTCGTCAAGCATTCGTCTATTCGGGTGGTGCTAGCATTAGCAGCCAGTCTCGACTTGGAGGTCGAGCAGATGGATGTGAAGACGATATTCCTCCACGGTGATCTTGAGGAGGAGTTATACATGGAGCAGCCAGAGGGATTCTGTGAGAAGGGCAAGTCATATTTGGTCTGCCGGTTGAGGAAGAGCTTGTATGGTCTGAATCAGGCTCCGAGACAGTAGTACAGGAAGTTCGAGTCGTTTATGGGGGAGCATGGTTATGCACGGACGACGTCGGATCACTGTGTATTTGTGAGATATTTTGCCGATAATAATTTTATCATTTTATTGCTCTATGTTGATGATATGCTATTAGTGGGTCGGAATGCCACTAGGATAGCGGAGCTGAAGCGCCAACTGGGCGCAGCCTTCTCTATGAAGGATTTGGGCGCAGCGAAGACTATTCTTGGGATGGAGATCAGCCGAGAGAGAGAGTCCAAGCTGCTACACTTGTCCCAAACGAAGTACATTCACCGGGTACTTCAGCGTTTCGGGATGGACGGGTCGAAGGAAGTGAGTTCCCCTCTTGCGGCTCACTTTAAGCTTACTGAGGAGCAGTGTCCATCTACCGAGGACGAAAAGAAAGATATGGAGCGGGTTCCATATGCCTCAGCTGTGGGAAGCCTTATGTATGCCATGGTGTGTACGAGGCCAGATATTGCTCATGCAGTTGGTACGGTTAGCAGGTATCTTTCAAATCCTGGAAGGGTACATTGGAGTACAGTCAAGTGGATTCTACGATATCTTCAGGGCACTGCTGGTTGGAGACTTTCCTTTGGTGGTGACGAGCCGAAGCTGGTTGGGTATACCGACGCTGATATGGCTGGAGATGTAGATACGATGCGATCGACTTTGGGCTACGTGATGATGTTTGCAGAAGGAGCAGTGTCGTGGCAGTCGTGGTTGCAGAAGTGTGTTGCCTTATCGACGACAGAGGCAGAGTACATTGCGGCGACGGAGGCTTGCAAGGAGTTGCTGTGGATGAAGAAGCTGCTGCAGGAAATGGGACTGGAGCAAGAGCAGTATAGTTTGTTTTGCGACAGTCAGAGTGCTATTCACCTTGTGAAGAATCAGACGTTTCATAGCCGGTCCAAACACATCGAGACTCGGTATCATTGGATACGGGATGTGGTTGATAAGAAGGACGCAGAGCTTGAGAAGGTTCATACAGATTACAATGGAGCTGATATGTTCACGAAGATTCTACCAAGGGAGAAGTTTGAGTACTGCAGGCAGATCGTCGGGATGACGATATCCTCCCCATAGTTGTGAAGGGGGAGATTTGTTGGAGTGGGTGGGGTTCCCAACCTATGTGGAGAATATCTCGGAGTGCGACGAGCGCCGTTCGATGTCGAAGAAGCTCGGGAAGTAGGCAACGATGAGTTGCTACTGCTGTTGCTGCTCCCAAGGGGAGCTTCTGGAACTGGGCCACCGAGTTCGGGCCGAACTCGGTCCCAGGCCGAGTTCTGGCCGAACTCGGTCTGGCCATTCCAGAATGTTGCTGGTAGGTTCTGTTTGCCCGACACAGAGTTCTGGCCGAACTCTGTGTCGTCGGGGCTGAGGCAGAAATCTGGATGATTTTTTACCATTGGATCTAATCAAACGGTCCAGGTTTGTTGCAGGATTAGGGAGTTAAGTTGGGATTTCCAAACCCTAGTCAATTGTAACACAATCGTAGAATATTGAAGAAAAGAGAGAGAAGGAGGCAAGAGTGCCATTGCAACTTCGGGAGAGAAGACGGAGGATTGAAGGTCGTTTTTCGAAGGAAATCGCGTACGGGTAATCTCTACTCGTCGTTCTCGCTCTTCGTAGCCTTGTAATCATTATTCTTACTTCTGAGTGTTGTAGGGATCCGGTTTGGATCGGGAGGAGTTTGTAGAGGGTGTAATTCTTCTATTCCATTAGTGGAGGCTTCTCAGGGTTGGACTCCGATCGTCCCGTGGTTTTTTTTTCCCGCAAGGGTTTTCCACGTCAAAATTCTCTGTGTCTGCGTGGATTGTTTTGTGTGATTGTTTTTGGGTTCGTGCGTTGTATCGTTCGGTCCTCTCGTAGGTACTCTCCGGTTTGGGGAAAGGTTTTCGTGTTTCTTTCCCAACACTGTCCCGACCCGTTAATGTCACACGACCCGTCCCGGCCCGCACCGGCCCGCCCCGTTTAAATTTCAAAATTTAGGAATCGGCTTGTTTAGACATTTTACGGTTCGGGCCGGGTCGGAACCGCGGGTCCTAGAACCGTATGCCCACTCCTAGATTTACGCTGTGTTTGGAAACTTATGAGGGGAGAGAGAGGAAAATTTGAGGGAAAGAAAAATGGAGGAGAGTAGAATGAAGGTAAAATTAATTTTTCCTTCACTTGTTTGGATAAACAAAAGTAGGGAAAGAAAATTTTAAAATAATATTTTATTTATTATGAAGAAAGATATAATTACCATTTAGTCCTTGATTTTTTCAAATCATAATTAATAACTACTTTATTGAAGGGTAGTTGGGTAATTTATTTTACAATCATCTAATCTCTTTACATTTTCCTCCCACTTTTGGGATACAAATTTTTGAGTGGGACCCACATGAATTTTTCTTCCACATTCATCTCCCTCAATTCCCCTCCCTCTTCCCAAACACCACTACTTTTAATTTTCCTCCCATTTTTTTCTCAAAATTTTCCTTCCCCCCCCCCCTTTTTCTCTCTTCCCAAACAATACCTTAAGGAACCAAGAAAGGAAAGTTGTTTCTTTTCTTTGTTTGGTAGCCACAAACTTGGGAATCAATTTCCTGACAAGGGAGAAAATTGGTGGGAATATGATTCCACTCAAGACCCATGATATTTATTTTTCCTCATCCTTTCCCAACATTTATTACATAAGTTATGACAAAACTAACCATGTGTCATTGCTTATTTTATCATTAATGTTATTTTTTATAATATTATTTTTATTTTAAAAGATAAGAATAATATTGAAATATTGTTATATTTTATTTTCCTTTCCTAGATAGTTTTCTTATTTTACCAAACAAATAAAAAAAAATGTAACAGAAATTCTATTTTTCCATTTCCATTAAAAAAAATTATTTCCTTTCCGTGAACCAAATTTCCATACCATATCACTTTTCGGTTGAATACCCTTAATCATTTATTCTTAATTCTGACAGAAACATTAACATGATACAGAGCAATCTAGATTTTTGTCACAAATGATAAATTATCAAATAAGAAACAATAATTGGCTTTTTATAAAGGCACTGCCCTTTTTGATCAGGGCTAGCCCGGATTGGGGCTAGCCCAATTTTTTTTGGGTTTTACTCAGAACAGCCCATTTATTTGATCAGAGGGCTGTCCCAAAGTAAAATTCTCCTAAATCCAAAATTTTTCTCTCATTTGCAAATTTTTTTCTCTCTCTTCCTAAACCCTAACTCCTTTCTTCTTCTTCTTCCTCTTCTCCTCCACCATTTCTCCTTCCCCAAGCAAGAAGTTAATTTGAAAATTTCTAGAAATTTCTTCCACCCTAGAAATTTTCTCTTCTTCTTCCTCTTCTCTTCCAAATTTTCTTCTCAAGAAGATCGATGGCACCCAAATTCTTTCTCTATTTGTTTCCAAAATCCTAAAAATTAAATTGAAAAATTCAAGCATCCATTATATTGTTTATTTCAATTGTCTGTAGCCCATTTGAATTAAACTACATTCGAAGTGGAAAATTACTCATTTAAATTAAACACAAGTATGCACGAACGACAAAACTGTGCGTCGACCAGGACTGCCTAATTTTTTGGTAGTCCTACAAACTGAATGGACTGTCAGAAAACTGGGCAGTCCTAAATCACAACATGTGAAACAAAGGACTGCCCATTTTTCTGGCAGTCCTTACTGTATTCAGGACTGCCATAAAATTGGACAGTCCTACATACAGTAAGGACTGCCAGAAAAATGGGCAGTCCTTTGTTTCACATGTTGTGACTTAGGACTGCCCAGTTTTCTGGCAGTCCATTCAGTTTGTTGGACTGTCAGAAAATTGGACAGTCCTTTGTTTAACATGCTGTAACTTAGGACTGCCCAGTTTTCTGGCAGTCCTTACTGTATGTAGGACTGTCAGAAAATTGGACAGTCCTTTGTTTCACATGCTGTGACTTTGGACTGCCCAGTTTTCTGGCAGTCCATTCAGTTTGTTGGACTGCCAGAAAATTGGACAGTCCTTTGTTTCACATGCTGTGACTTAGGACTGCCCAGTTTTCTGGCAGTCCATTCAGTTTGTTGGATTGCCAGAAAATTGGACAGTCCTTGTTTGTACTAGTTGAACAACAATATTGGATTTCCTCCCATATTAGGGTTTGTATATTATGAGGAGCCTTTGGGTTCCATCGAAATTGAAAATGATAAAAAAATTAAGGATAACAATATTAGGGTTTCCACAATATTAGGATTTAACATTTTTGTTGTTGTTGTTCTTCTTCCTCTTCTTCTTTTTCTTCTTCTTCTTCTTGGATGGGTTGAGGAAGAAGAAGAGGGAAAAAATAGAAAGAAAAAAAAGTGACTTTTATACCAAAGAGTGGGATAGCCCTAATAAATTTTTTCAATGACAAACTTGTAAATAATACAAAGTTACAAATGGGCTAGCCCTGATAAAAATATGCAGTGCCTTTATAAAAAGCCTAATAAAATTCATGGCTTTTGTGCGTGAACTGATTGCCCATTTTTTTCCTCTCGAAATTGAAGGGTGTGTGTGCGTCCGAATCTGCTATGCGTATCTGCCCATTGGTTGTTGTGCTCGAATCAATCGAGTCTTCAAAGTCAGAAGTTGTAGTTAAAAGCTTAGGGTCCGTTTGGACAAGCTTTCTGAAATTTTGTTTTAAAAACAATTTTCTGAAAAAAAAATTATAAAGTTGCTTTCTGAGTAGAGATATTCTGAGTTTGCGTTTGGTTAACTTTTATCTGGAAAATGATTTAAATTTTTTTTTTTTGGAGATTCTGTTTGGTAAAATATTTTTAGAGAGTAATTTCTTAACTGTGTCTACACTTTTCTGTGTCCATCTATGTCCAATAAATAATTTTTTGTATCCGACACACGTGTCCACCATAGATATCGATGCTCGACGAGGAGGACTCGAGATCGCCGGCTCGCAACCAAGCGGAGGAGGTGTCACCCTCACTTTTTCCAGTTAGGGGTAAAATGGTAATTTTTTATTTTATAATATTTTTGGAAATTTTATTTCATGAATATTATTATTTAATTATTATAGGAGTCGGGTTCGAATTTCATCGCATTCCGAGTTAATTCGGGACCCCGGTGAATTTCGACTTGAGCTGTAATTAGCCTGTTATTTAACCATGGCCCACCACACTAAACTTTTAGGTTTAGGAGTTTGGATTAGTCCCCCATGAGTAATTAAGTTTAATTATGATTTTTATTTATTTTTAGCAACTTCCGAAACCCATTTTTGAATTTATTTGCATTTAGGCTAGTGTAGGGGCAAACTTGTAATTACAAGTACCCCTACCTTTGACCACCATGGCTGGTCATATAGTCCACCCCTCCACCTCTCATTTCTTCACCACTAAGTTTCCTTCCTCTCTCTTCATTTCTTTTCTTTCCAACTCCTTCCTCTTCCAAATCCATTTTTAGATATGCTTTTAAACCCTTATTAATTCTCCTATTTCATTTATTCTTTCACATAAATTATAGGGGAGACCATTCTCTACAAGTTGACCCTAGATTTGTTAGGTTCCCCTAAAATCTAGTTTAAGGATTTATTAGGGTTTAATCATTTTGAGAGTGGTATATATATATATATATATATATATATATATATATATATATATATATATATATATATATATATATATATATATATATATATATATATATATATATAAAAATATATATACATGTGTATTGTGTGTGTGTGTAGAGGAGAGTGATAGTTGTGTCATGTGAGTGTGTCCATGTGTGGGTGAGAGTGTGTCCATGTGTGTGTTAATATATATATATATATATATATATATATATATATATATATATATATATATATATATATATATAATTGTGTGTGTTAATATATATATAGATATATATATATATATATATATATGTGTGTGTGATCATGTGTATATATTAGTGTGAGTGTAATTGTATATAGAGAGGGGAGAAAGGGGGGAGCAACCAAGGCACCAAGGGGGGGGGGGGGGGGGCCTAGGGGGCTGTTTTTCCCCCCCATAACAGCAGTAGTAGCAGCAGCAGCAAGCTGCAATTGCAGCAGCAGCCACCCCCCTTTAAGCACCCATTTAACCCCCCAAACCACCCTATTTTGACCCCGTATATACTCCACTATATACCTATATATATATATACATATATATACCCTATTATTAGCTCTATATAACCCTAATAAATCCACTAGAATAGCCCCCTAAGTTGGTCCTAAGTGGGTGTTTGAAAATGAGATTGAATGAGTGAGTGAATAGTTAAGTTAGTTTTGGTGAGAGGGTGATATTGAGTTCCGTAATTTGGAACGCGTTGAAACTTGGAGGGGACCTAGGTAATGTGAATTAGATTTTGCGGGTAGGCTCCCGAGTGGAAATCGGGGTTGTAGGGCGCCGGTATCGCGCCGTACCATTCCGTATCTTGAAATATTCAAGATACCGGCAATGGGCCGTAACATGGACTAGATGTCCATTTTACTTAGGTATCTTGGTAGGTAATATATGTATAGGCTAGTACCTTACTACCCTAGGGAGCTCGGGTCAAAATATCAAGCGTAGGTAGGCTAACTAGATAATCGCCGAAGCTAGAATTTTACCCTTTTTAAGGATAAAATAGGATATTGGCCTACGGCCAAGATATGAGTTTCCAAGTCCAAGATGAACTTGGATATGGGTTGTAGAGGTTGGTAATAGTTAGAAATAGTCGCCTAGACCTAGTCTTGGCCCCGGTTGACCACGGTTGACTTTTTGGACCAAAAGTCAACTATGGGTCAACGCTTTACCCAAATTAGTCCCAATTTCCTTTAGACTTATGTAGTTGACCAAAAGTCAACTATTAGTCACCATTGACCAAGAATTGACTAGGGTTGACCTAGAGTTGACCAGAGTTGACCAGAGTTGACCAGTTGACCAAAAGTCAACTGTAGGCCAACTCTTGACCCCGTTTGACTTTCTTCGACTTGTTTTGACCCGTGATGCCTGGTATGACCTAGGATTGACTTGGGTTAGCTTAGATTGACTTGATATAACTTGATTTGACCTAGATTGACTTGACAGGACTTAGTGTGACTCGGTGAGACCTATTTGACCTAGATTGCATATCATTCATTGTAAATCATTCCTAAACTTGTTTAAACCTAAATTAACTTACAGTATCTCATCTTTAGGTCCGTGATTACTCTAGCGTCTGTTCACCTTATCAGCTCAGGACCACAGGCGAGTACATTCACTGATAGTTTTCATTGTCTTGATATCTACTATATCCGATTCAGTTGTAGTGTCTTACTTGATTCTCGACACGATAGTTCACGGACTAGTATACGTCGGATCCTGTCATGAGATGTTATTCCCGAATTTTCCTTGGTATATTGGTGTGTGATATCCATGTTTCATGTACTTGTATAGACATTGATTTGGGAGTGGGCTGATCACCTGCTTTTGAATCCGTGTCATGACGTGCCATGTCCGGATCCATGTTACTATTCGGGAATGGGAGAATTATTAGGGGTTATGTGATCAAAGCTCCATGTCCTTATTTTGCTAGCGCCACCCTCACCTCACGTAGGGTGTAGCAGACACCCCTTGCTGGGTTATCCAGGTTGGCCGGCATGACCCTTTCCAGAGATTTTCCTGTGATTGTCGGGCCAAGTGGATAACCCTACCATGACTCCCTAGCCGATCACATATCGCTCTAATAATTCAAATCACATTTTACATTTATTGTCGTATCTTATATTCCAGTTCAGTTTTACTTTCTGTACTTCTCACCATGCTATGATTTCATTTACTCACATGCTCTACCTGCCTTTATACTGTACCATGATTTGAGACTAAGTCCTGTTTGAAAGAGGGGTTACAACTCCGGTCCTTGTTTGGTTTAAGGGTTGTAACTCGGCTTTCAAATGGTTCCCAAGTTGCCCTATATCTTTGTCTTGTATTTCATTATGCTGTCTCTTATTGTATTTGTCAATTCACATGAAACTGCTGTTGGTGTTTGTACTTGCTCATTTTCCTGACAGGATACCGTTATGATATTTTACAGATGATTCAGAGGCTGATTGCCCGACCTATTATGGGGACGGGTTAGATAGAATAGACTTGGACCGTGGCTTGTTAGTAGAGCCACTAGACTTTGCTCACCCGGAGTAGCGTAGTTAGTTAGGTTTGCCTGGCCTGCGAGCCAGCTAGTACATTTCAGTTTGTAGTATCTATTATATATTTTTTGAGACTCTGGACGTTTGTGTATAGCTCTGACTTGTGGATCTTGGACTCATTTCATGTTTTATCTATCATATTTCTTTCCCATGCTATCTACCTTAGTTTGATATATGTGATTGAGACTGTATTGCTATGTCACCTCCATTCGGAGTGTATATACTGTACAGGTACATTTATCTGTTTTAGTCGTAGTATTTACAGACCCTATATACAGCGTTCTACCGTCGATACTGCGGCGTAGGCTGGACGTAACCACGTGCTCGTGCCCCTCTTCAGGGTGCGGGTCGTGACATGAGGACTCGCAACGGAGGAGCTCGCGCGGAGGAGGAGCTCACATCGGAGGAGCTCACGGAGGAGGACTCGCAACGGAGGAGCTCGCGCGGAGGAGGAGCTCGCATCGGAGGAGCTCACGGCGGAGGTCCTCTGAACCTTCTAGGCGGATCGACCACCGTTGGTTCGTCCGGCGTCTAGGGCTCGGCATGTAGGCTCCGGCCATGGTCGATTCTCATCGTCGTCGTGGCTCCGGTCGTGGTGGGTTGGCGTCTAGGCTCCGGTCGTGGTCGTCGTCGTGGCTCCGATCGTGGTGGGTGGTGGCGTCTAGGGCTCGGCGTCTAGGCTTCGGCCATGGTCGAATCTCGTCGTCTCCGTGTCCTCCGGTCGGAAGAAGGCTCCCCATCTCAGAGAGGGAGAGGAAGACGAGCATGGCTCTCCATTCTTCTGGAGGGGGGAGAGAGAGAGAGAGGGGCGTTGGGGGAGTTGGTGGGTGGTGGGGTCCATTAAACAGTACACAAAAGCAAAAAATTATTTCAGAAAACATGTTTTTGTTGATTTCTGAAAGCTACACTATAACGTTGGTTTCCCCAAAAAAATTTTGGAAAGCAAAACCAGAAAAGAGCTGCCAAACATCATTTTTCACCAATTTACTGTTTTAACTCAGAAAGTTGCGTTTTAACGCGTAACCAAACAGGCCCTTAAGTACTCAAGGGTCTGTTTGGTAACTATATTTTCACCGCTTTATGGATGTTTTTGAACTGACCGTTTATAAAAGCTTGTGCTTATTAATTTTCTTGAGATGCTTGCTCGGCTAAAAAAAACTCCAGAAATCGGTATAATATAATTTTGTGCGGCTTTATAAACACTCCAGATCGGTGGGTTTTAAGAATTTTTATTATTTTATTTCGTTTATGCACTCACTAAAAATATATAATTATAACTACTAATATCCTTCCCTATTTAATTTTATTTGTGTAAAAAACTTTTAAAATCGTTCATTAGTGAATTACCAAGTATGGATTGGACCGGTTTAAAAGTCGTTATTTAAAAAGCACCAAAAACTGGACCGTTCATAACCGGGGCTCTAAAAACACATCATAACCGCTATCCCTACAATTGTCAAGTTTTTTTTCTAGGATGCATTTGGTACGCTTGGATTTCTTTAAATTTCTATGAAGTCTGTTATGGGAAAAAAGAGAGAGAGGATATATTTGTATCTTATTTAATTTTCAGTTATGTGATTTATCTGCAGATCTTAGGCCATCTCCAATGGGAGTTTCTCTCTTCCCCGACATTGATGGAGTGACATAGGATGGAGAATTTCTATGAAAAATTCTATATATAAAAATTCTCGTAGAATTTTTTGATCTCTCTCGTACCAATTAACATTGGACTACACATCATTAAATTTATTTTTTTATTTGTTGTCACATAGAAAATAATTGGAAAATCATTGAAGAATGCTTTTTGTGAGTGCAATTTTTATATAGAAACGCGACCATAGAAATTTTTTTAAAGTACAATGACAATTAACATAGAAATTCAATTTAAGAATTCTCCGTTGGAGATTGCCTTACTACTTTGGCTTAGCTGGGTTCTGCGAGCTAATATAAAAGTTTTCTTGATAATTATGAAGATAATATGTGGAACATGAATCCATCTCTTCCAGGTTTGAGGTTAGTATTCAAAGTAACTATTTACAGCCACATTATGCAGAAGCAAAATTCACTAAATATCTATATATACTACTTGACTCGGGACGAAGACTCAAAAATAAATTATTATTATTATAAAATTAGAAATTTTGAGAAGATTTGGACGCGGAAGATTTAATTAAAGAGTGAACAACTATTATAAATTTATCACAAAATTATAATAGAAATTGAAAATAATAATTAGGATTACCGTTGGAGATCGGAAGCGTCGAAAGCATAGAAGCTACGATGAAGACGTCAACGTCGAAAGTGGAGAAGCTAAGTTGATAGAGATATCCACTTTAAAGTTTTGGCATTGCACCATATAAACTCGACAAAATATATTTTTCATTTTCAATTATTCGATTCCTAACTTATGAAATTACAAAATATTTATAAGTTACAAAACAATTAAAACAAGATAAACTAAATTTCTAACTTCTTATCCATAAGATAAGTAAATTCCTAACCAACCCAAGAAATAAAATTCTTTTTATTTTGGTTTATCTTAAGAAACAATAACCGAAAATCCAAGTTGTTCTTCATCACTACTATTTAATAAGAAAAGTTGACGTTTAATCGTGAAAGTTTTATTTTATTTTTTCGAAAATATTTTTACGTGTGTTTATTAATTAAAATTGTTGATTAAATTTAGGATAGGTAATTACGTATAGGATATAAAAAGGGAAGTTATTTGGTCTTCCCAATTAGTAAAAAGTTAAGGTCACTTTTCAATTACTAAAAAAAATTAAAGAACTATTGGTAACTCTTCTCAACTAGTAAAAAAATAAAAAAAAGTATTAACTCTCTTCAAGTACTATACCTGGCCATGTGCATATAAGCATATGTACTCTAATATTTTATTATAAAGCTATTTATAAGGACACATAAGAAGTTTATCAGGGCTAGCCAAAAGCAAACTTTGATTTATTTACAAGTTTGTCATTGAAAAAATTATTCAGGGCTAGCCAACATGTGAGTATATAAGTCAACTTTTTTTTCTTCTCTCCTCTCTTTCCTCACAAGAAGAAGAAGAAGAAAAAGAAGAAGAACAAGAACATCAATTTTTCCAAACCTAGTTTATTTCGATTTTTTGCTCTCTTCTAATTTCTCAGATCTCTTTCTCCAAACATTATGGATGAAACCCTACTTGTAGAATAAATTGGGTTATCGAATCTATCAAATCTATTAGTCTATTAACCAACTTTTCTTTATTAATAGAAGAATTATGCATGAAATTCTAGTTGCAGAAGAAAACTATAGAAGAAACCCTAGTTGTAGAAGAATTGAGTTCATATCGGGACTGCCACAATTTCTGACAGTCCTAGAAGTATTGAGAATTGACAGAAATTATGGCAGTCTTGAAATAGACTCGATGTACAACAGAACTGCCACAATTGCTGGCAGTCCTAGAAGTACTAGGACTGTCAGAAATTGTGACAGTCCTGAAAGTGACATACTCTACAGCAGGACTGTCACAATTTCTGTCAGTCCTAGACATATTGAGGACTGACAGAAATTGAGGCAGTCCTGAAAGGGACTTGCTGTACAGCAAGTCCCTTTCAGGACTGCCACAATTTCTGGCAGTCCTAAAGTCGAAATTTTCGAATGAAAAAAACATGTTATGGTTTATTTCAATCTTGATAATAGAGGAAAATATGCATTTTAGGGTTTATTTTCATGCATTCTTTGTAAAGAAAAAAGTATTTAAGCTTTATTTTCATGCATTTTAGGGTTTATTTAATTTTTTGGGTGCCATCGAAATTGTAAATGAGAAAAAAATTAGGATTTTGATGGAGATGGTGGTGATGGAAATGGTGGAGAAGAAGAAGAAGAGAAGAAAACTAGGATTTTGATGGAGATGTGAGAATGGAAATGGTGTAGAAGAAGAAGATGGATAGAAGAAGAAAGCTAGGATTTGTGAAGAGAGGGAGTGAAATTTAGAAATGAGATTAATTTTTGGGGTTTGGAGGGGGGGGGGGGGGTTTGGACAGCCCCCTGAGTGGAGGGTTTGGACAGCCTCCTGAGTGGAATATTTGGATAGTCCAAATAAAATTTCCTCAAACATTGGCTAGCCCTAATAAACTTTTGGTGTGCCATTATAAATAGCCTATTATAATTGAGAGTATCATAGTCGTGCACTTATTATAGTATATATACTACATCAAGCATCACCCAGAGTAGCATTCCGTGAATGTCTGAAAAATTATTCTCTGCCAAGTTAATGTCTGCAAAAATTATTCCATGAAATATAACTCCTCCAAAATGTTGCTGATACCAAACATGATTAGAATATTGCTACTCTTCCCCAAATAAAAGGAATATACAAGAAAGCACTATAGAAGTTCTAACTTGCCATAAATAAAATATAATATATAGAGAACCATTTATATAAGATAACGCTACAGAGGTTCCCATAAATACTCCAAGGAATATTGTTAGTCTTCATCACCTTGCACCATAAATATCTCAAAATTGTCTGCAACAATCTTCTGAAACGAATATAAAACTGCTGTCAAAATGTCTGATAAATTCCTTCTCTTGTTCACATTTAGCCAGCAAAATTTCTTATCATAATTGATGTAATGATGTGGCTAGAAGATGATCTTCACCAATGAGTCAGATAAATAATCAACTGCAGATATTTTTTCCCCATCATCCTCCCGAAAGTTTGCCACTCAATACTCTTTGCAGGACCACAGACCAACCTAAGAAAGCAATCAATGATGGTAACAATGACAATGAACAGCCAACCAACCACTGATTTCAACACAACACTAGCAAAAATCCAACAAAGAAAATCATCATCATCATCATCATCCAAACCAACAAAAGGTGGCCTTGAATCAAAAGATCTAATAAATGATGATCCCCTTCTTGGATCTCAAATAACATGGTCCATTTTTGTTCACTCACTAAAACTAGTGAAAATATTTACCATTCCATTCAAGAATTATGTATCGCATATCAAACTAGTCGTCAAAACTAAGGGAGAATGTTCACCAACCACTCCCAAAGTCGCTTTAGGTTTGGTGAAAATGATACGTGACAACGCTCGAGTGGAATGGAAAAAATTCCCACTAGTTTTGATGGTCGAACAAAAATGAACTCCAAATAATAAGTAGCCTAATACTATCACACAAGTACTCTACAACTCAATCATGGCACGCATTCACTCAAGATTGACAGGTGTGAACAAACCTGTCGACATTGCTATACAAGAAAAATCTATGTACATAAGACACTATGATCACCACTGGACAGCAGGCACTCCACTTGGACAGCAGACCTACGCACACAACGGGGGCATCTCTTTCTCCAGTTGAAAACCCTTGGGACAAACTAACACAGAGTCCACACAGAGGCCACCCTTTGTATGCGTGCAATCAATCTGTATCATTGAGAATTTCACTTTGGTTGACACCTCGGAATCCTGTACATCAAAATCACCTACGTGGTAATGGATCCAAGTCCCAGGATCATCCAGGTAGCACTTCGACTGGGCTCGCTGGCCATCCGAAGTCGACAGCTGGAATCGGACAGGCTGGATGTCCCAGCCATGAATGTGCTGGGGGCTATTGATACGACGTCCGAGGCGCCTCGATGCACGGCCTAGATGAAGACGGAAGTAGAGACTGTAAGTGCCTTCTGGGAAGTAGAAATCGAGCTCGCCATCAACCTCCAACCACCATATTTGCTGAAGATAAGCAACTGTGTGGAATCTGCAAAGAAGGCAGTTTAAGTTCCCTGTAATTTCTCTTTTTCATTATATACAAGGACAGCATATTTCAATACTTACCAACTGAATTAAAACATCAACTTACAAGTTTTACGTTAAGACAAAATTCAGAATAGTGAACTTTTATATGCTTCTAACTTAAGTAAGATGAAATTCAAAACAAAAGCAGCAGGAGCCAACAAGCTTCAGATAGTAATGAGATCCTCCCTCATCAATAAAGAAGAATTATGTTGCATTTCTCAAGAAAGCAAGACTAATTCATCAGGACACTGCAAGGATTTGCATGATAGTAGTCTTGAGAATAGTGATCAACCATTGTAGTGAGGAAACAAAAACAGACGATCATTCAATGTTACCCTCCAGCTTGCCTTATCCAACAAAAGGGAAATCTTAGATTTTCTGATAGCCGATAGCAAAGCTCCTACCTTGGTCAGAGTTTCATGGGCTAAAACTTTTGCATAGATTCACAGGGCGAACATTTGACGTATAGCTGGCTGTAAAATTATGTCAATCATATCCTGGAGCCTTCTTAAATTTAAGTTACATGCTACAGATCTATTCTGATGGCAAGTGGATTGAACCATCATGATAATGGTGACGATAGCAACTGAATGATTAACTATGAACATGACAGACACCTAGTATTAGCATTTGAAGATCAGTGTATTGGAAGTGGTAGCCAATTTCTCCTCTTTCTAGTCTGTCAACATGACCATTTTTATCTGGATGTGCATGAATATGAGTCCGAAAAAAAATTCAATCCAAGAATGGATAACTATAACAATAGCATCACATCAATGAAAAACAAGGCATTCCAGTACTACAAACTCCTGCTTATGGCCCAGGGAAGGGTCAATAGTTTCGCAGTCTAACCCCCACCCCATCCCCATCTATACGGAGAGGCAATTCCATGACTCCGGCCTACAATGGAGGATGCAGGCAACAAGCCTTACTATCCATCTGATGCCCTCACTTTTTCTGATCTGGATATATAAAAAAGTGAAACAGATTTATCCATCATCAACAAGTCCCATTATGAGAAATTATGCATTGCTAATTGTGTCATCAACAGAAGAATGACCTATTGGTTCAAACCAACTGGTCCCGCAACAACAGTAGGAGGGAAACATTATATAGTTCTTTTTTTATATGTTAAAAGGGTAGTTATCTATCTCTACTAGTAAGACAATAGTAAGGAGTCATCACACTCTTTCCAGGATATTGGTGAACTCAAAAGGAAAACTGCTACTTCTTCCCTCTGTGATAAGCACTTATGCAAGGTATGCGCAAAATATTTCTGGAGCAGTCTGATTTATTAAAAAAAATCCACTTGAGGAATAAAAACAGTTCTTTGAGCCAAACGACTCAAACCTATCCTGAAAAGATTATTTTTAAAACCTAACATATGTAGGACACTTATCCTTAAACAATTTCTAAACCTGTGATATGTAGGAAACTTCTCTCTGTATCCATCCATGTCCAACATGACACATTTCCATATATGTCCGTCAGTCAATGTCCATACATACAAAGTTGTCCAAGGTTATAACTAATAGGACAATAATGCTATGAAGAGTTATGCCTCCATCAAGCAAATATGATAACATTTCAATCGACTCGTCCATTAATCCTTTAGGCGCTTCTCAGTTACCTTATATTACAGAAATAAACTATTTACACAAATAAACTTCAGACAAATAGAGGAATACTGAAATTTAAAATGGCATAATACAATTCAACACGAGAGATGAAGTTAAACTAATAATATACAAGAAAGACGAAATAGGTATTTTTATAATCAACCATGCAATGGTGCAGGTGCATAATTATCCATTTCATTGTCTTAAATTGGATAACAGCATTGCTCGTCACCTTATGTAAGCCGGAGATCAAATAATAGTTCATACGAATAGAAACATAAGGTATAGAAAGGTGAGTACCGAGATTCCTCTGTAGGCACATAATTCCAATATCTCCTGTCATCAATCATCGTAATTGACAAAGCTTTTGAAGAGATAGAAATGCAAATCCCACCACTGTGTTTCTCCAGCCAAAATTCCTGCAATCACCATCGACCAAAATCCATTAATGTCACAAAGTGTGCATGATATATAAGTAAAAGATTGAATCCATCAAAAATCAAATAAAAAATATATATAATAAGGCGCAAAATTCCTTCGAGTTAGAGCATTTATTATCTCTAGTCCATTACAACCCTACATAGCAATCTCATAAAGCAGATTCAAAAAATGTATACAACAATCAAGTTTTATCCCAATTTGTTTGGGTCAACTATCTGAATCCTTTACTTACATTCAACTCTGATCAGGGCCATGCCACTTGCGGCATTAACAAATTCATATCTTTCTTTATAACCTGGATCCAAGTTCTTTTAGGCCTACTCCTAGTTCTAGTAGCACCTTTAACTGATATCTTCTCTCAAGGGCGGAGGTAGAAAAAAATATTAGAGGGGGCTAAAAAAATTCATGTGATAGCTTACTTGCTTCCCAAAAAAAAAAACACTACAAAATTGGCTTCAAAAGATAAAAAAAAAGAAACTGAAACAACAACTCAAGGACTAGAACTCTGGACCACCTATATAACAGCTAATAACTCAACCAACTGAGCTATGGCTTACTTGTGACTTTTACTGGTACCTCCCAGTATTTAATTTTCAAGCCCGGGCTACAGCCCGGGAGAGCCAGCCTTATGCTCCGCCCCTGTCTTCTCTCTCCTCTTAGCCTGCACATCTATTGGTCCATGTTCACATGTCCACACCACCTTAGACAATTTTTTCTATCTTGTCCTCAATTGACGCCACCTCCAACTACCTCTGCAAATACACTAACTTATTATCCTACTTTTCAAGGTATTGCCAAAATAAGACGGCAACATCCTCCAATAAGAAGGCTTTATCATATATTTAAGGCTTTAAATTCAACAACTAGCTCAATCCACACATCTTTCTATCCAAAATATGCCAACAATTCATAAAAAGAAGCAATCTCGTTGCAGTTATAATATTTATATCCTAACTTGCAACATTTATTATCTTACCTCAAGATCCAATTATCCTATTTCCTTAACCAAAATACAAAAGGAAAAGAAAATCACAATAAAGTAAAAAATGTAATTTTAAAACATGAGACTTAAACTTCTTCCAATTATGAAATCTAGAATATAGATCTAGAACCACTAAATATAGGTGCAGTCTCCTTTCCATTAACACTACTCAGTTCCAGACACAAAACCCAAATCTAAATTCCATCTCAGTCAAATTAAGCCTAGAGCTGAAAACCCAACTCATAAATCAACAAAAAGTCACCAACTGAAGAAACAAACTGCACCAAAATCCTTCATTTGCTTTGGTGCTTCCATATATTTTTAAATCAATCCACAAAGCAACTCAAACCCAGTAATAATTAGCTTTCTTCTATTCTTCTTCAAGGTTGACAACAATATGTTTAGAAAGAAGAAAAAGAACATCTAAATCAAATTCAAAGAAACAAAGAAAGTGCAAAATAAATTCAAACCCTATTTGCCAGATGAGAACGAGAATTGTAAACCCAATCAAAAAATCAACAACAAAAAAGAAAAATCTTAAATTGAAAAAGAAAAACCGACATAAACGGTTCATTCGCTCTGGTGCTCTATTAAATTCCCAATTGATTCAGCTTTTAGAATAATAAAAAATTGCTAGCGCGGTTATAATTCCTTCTTTTCCCTTCAAAATTGATAACCATCAATCATAAAGATCCGAACTTTCTTCTTGCCGAATTAAAAAAACCAAAGAAAAGAAAATGTAAACTCCATGCTCCATTAAGTTCCTAAATCAATTCAAAATTTAGGGGAAAAAAAACCAATAATGAAAATTGGTAATAACCAATTAGAAAAATCTTAACCTCGGAAAATAACACAAACCCAATTGATAAAACTAACCCGAAAAAAAATGTAAAAATAAAAACCCAATTATTCACCTTGGTTCCCCCATCGAAGAGAGTAGGCCGGCACAGCCTGGAGTAGAGCTCCTTCTTTGAACCCGAACCTGAACCCTTTTTCGGGTTACGATTCCGCCCGTCCTCTGCGCCCGGATGTGGCAGCACCCTCCCGAGGAACCTCCGGTAGCCCCTCGGAAGCTTCGCCTCCCATATGAAGTCCGCCGCCGCCGCGGCGCGGAACGCCCTGGAGAGCCGCGCCAGCCGGCAGATCTCCGCCGGCTCGAGCCGCGCGAGGACCTCCGCCAAGCAGCCCTCCGGGAGGTCCGCCATCCCGGTGGGTCCCGCCGCCCCGGACTCTTCCGCCATGCTCCAGGAAGCTCCCATGGAGACGGAGTGGGGATGGGGGGACTCTGTGTGTGCCTATCGGTAGAGGGTTAGGGTTTTGGAGGAGAGGAGGAGGAGGAGTCCACCATCCATTCAACGAAATGCTTCTGAAGCTTTTCTTCTTCTTTGTTTCGTTGGTGTGTGTGTGTGTGTGTTGATTTTGGTGGGGATTGTGTGGATGGGAGGGAGAGGAAGGAGCCGGAAGTGGTTTTTTATACTGGATTGGAATGGTGAGCTGTTCCACCAGTGCCCTCCACGTGGGCAAGATATGTACATGTTTGAATCCTGATCATATTTCACCTCTTCTTAGGTGGACAAGATATGTTCATGCATGAATCCTAATCATATTTCACTTCTTATTAGTAGTCGGAGAAATTATTAAGTGGTCCGACTCATCACGTGACAGTGGTAGACCTTAACTTTCCATCAATATTATCATGACATATCACTCTCCTTCACTCTTTCAATGTTACTATTTTTCTAGCATGTGTCATAACATTATTAATGGGGAGTCGAGGCTCACCAGTCACCTCTGTCAAGACTTGATAGTTCAAGTGGCTAGAGTAGAGAGATAAAATCCGAGTGGACCATGTTCGAATTTCGGTGGAAGCGAACATGAACAACTACCTCTTCCACACACACCCACACACATATAAGTGGACGATGATCTCCATATGGGTGAGTTTGATTTCACGGAAGAGCGCTAACTAGTGGTATTGACTGTAAGGGGAGCAAATCCACTAACATAGTATTGAACTACCTCTTCAAAAAATATTAAATAAATAAATAAATTATATATATATAATTTTTACTTGTTTATTGCTTTTATAATGTTTCATGTTTATATCTTAAGCTTTTTGATATCACTATGAAAAAAGAGGAACAAAAGAGAAGGGATAAAAATGGTCATATCAAGCCTTTGTAGTTTGCACTATGCAAACTCACTAGAGTCTAGACGGTTGGTACACCCGGAATAGTAATGATCTACTCTTCGGTTCGTTGATGGAAAATAAATGTAACAACTCTGCTACACGGACTGCGGTTTCAACCGCGGCTGAAATCGCGGCCATGTGTCGGATTTTGACTGATCGGTTTCCGACCGATGTAAGCAGGGAGGACTGAGTGTTTTTTTTTGGGACCAATCCGCAGCTGCCACGTGGCGCTGCAGTTTTTTTTTTTGGTTTTTTTTTTTTTCGGTCCGAGTATTTGACTCAAGAAACTCCTATTGACCCGATGAAAATGAAAAAGGATAAAAGCAGAATAAATCCACTTTCATGTTCTTAAGGTTTGTTGAACCCTCATGAATTGATAGTCAGTGGACAGCCATCCAAAGCTACTAAAGAAGTTCTTGGACTCCACTGAAGATATATGAGATATAAATCTTATCGAGCTCAAGTGCACAAAAGTTGAGATACACAAGCAACAAGTACACCCTTTTACAATAGTTTGTGCTAAATTTTATTAAACCTCTTTTGCTTGATCATTAATTAATGATGTGCATGCCTTATTCCATTTGTTATAAAATTTATAACAACTTGAAAGCTAGAAAGAAAAAGGATTTTTTTTTTAAACCTTCACCTTCATTCCTCGATTGTACCATTAATTCTTAATTAATGAGTCATTTTCTTGTTATTTCTAAGGAGTATAAAATTAGTCGAGACTTTGCGTATGTGCATGGATAGTTAAAAAGGAAAAAAAATCTTTTCAAGAGCCAAATTACAAATATCTCATGAAAAATACTAAAGAGGCTTCATGTGGTTTGTGGCCAATTCGCGGTCCACATAGCACTGCAGATATTTTATGGATGCCGACCGTCTTATGTTCTTTAGATGAGGCTGAAGAATGAGTTGGTTAACACCAAAGATTAGAAGATCCACATTGCTCCTTCAAATCATTGACCTTCATTACTGTTGAAAGTCCAAATCATGAACGTGCTTAAGTGTTAATTTGTTAGCTGTCACTGTGTTAGTATTGACCGTCTATAAAACTCAATGAATACTTTCAGTAGGTTAATTAAGAAACCCTATTGAGGGAGTATGCTTACTTAATCAAAAATCCTAGAGTAACTCATGAGTTACTAATTTTTAAAATTCGACACTGAATAATCATTGGACATGCATCTCATTTCTTGATTTTTTAAAACCTAAACAGAAAAAGTAAGTACACTTTCGAAGACGTAAACAAAAAATAAGTCCACGTGTCATAACAATATTGTAAGACCATCTCCAATGGTGATTTCTAAAATTGAGTTCTTATCCTACTTCACATTGTACTTTAAGGAGATTTCTATCCTAGTTGGAAGAGTTTCTACATAGAAATTATAGACATACAAAAATGCTCTCCAATGGTTCTTTATTTCTATCATATGTGTCGCATAGTAAAAGGACCAATTTAATGGTGTGGGATCCAATAATAATTGTCATGAGATATAGGAGAATTTCTATGAAAGTTTTCACATGTAAAAATCCTCTTAAAAAGTTTCCATCCTACATCATTGCCATCTAGGATACAAATGGTGATAGAAATCATCATTAGAAGAAGTTTTTTATAAAATGGATTTCTTCCATAGAAATATGGAAGATAAAACCCCCATTGGAGATGGTCTAAGTTCTTATTTTGAGTTTCTGCGGTTGGACTTTTACTCAATATTATTCTTAATTATAATGTGTTGGACGATTCAACTCCATGCACAATTCTCAGTCAGTTAATCATCAAGAACATAAATCAGAGCACTGTCACACACCTTGAAAATGAAGCTGAAAATATCGGTCCAATGCATGCTAGGCAAAATATCCGATATATATATATATATATAATATATAATTGCTTTATAATTGGTATTGAGCACGAGATCTTTTGATTCTGAGAGATTTCAAAGCAGTTAACTTCACCTCACAGTTATGAGTATGACAATGCAATATATAAACCATATCTGCACTTTTCCTACTCTTTATTCTGATTCTGTGATATTTCAAACAAATGGCGCATATCCATTTCCCATAAAGAAGATGTGAAAGCAAGGGACCGACATTTTTGTTCTTAGCACCCATTTCTTCCCACCTAAAAAAAAAAATTAACAGAAAAGAAGGAAAAATAATCAAAATACAAATTAAAGGCCACTTGTGAAATTTATTTTTGTTTGAAATTTGTATAGAAACCAATCCGAACGACGAGAATTCCACGCCACGCAACGTGGATCCTAGTCAGCAATGCTCACCCTCTTCGTCTCCAAGTGGCCACATATTCTGATAAAGTTTGTCAATAATTATAGTAATTAGAACTACTAATTTTTTAAAATTATACTAATTGGTATCATCAAATTGATAATTGGGTCATCTTACACTGACGAGGCAGATTGGTTGATTAAAATTTGATATTGGAATTATTGGTTAACTTTCAGACACAGGTATGATTTAGAGAGATATTTTATCATATATGTGCATGAATTTGTGGCCACTTATTAAAAATGTATAGTACTCATTAATATTATCCAGCATTAATTTCCTTATTTCTTTGAGTATTCCTTAATTTAAGCCATAAATATGAAGTGATATTCCTAGCAATTCAAGCTTGTTGCTGAACACTACAATATAGTAGGATTAGTTATTTACTTTGTATTACAATATATCATTATTTACTTTGTATTACAATATATCATTGACGTAGTTCAAATAGCCTTAAGCAAATTACAATCAGATCAACGATCACCATCGCCATTCGATCGATCACCACCGTGAGCTTGGATTGAGGGTAAAAAGAGTTAATTAGTATAGCGGAACTTAAGTGAGAAAAAAAAGAAGCTGATTGGTTTGAGAGTAGGGGTTAAGGAGAAGGAGTAATAGAGGGTTAGATGAGAAAAAGTTTAACGTTATTTTTTCCAATCCAAATTGGGAGGTCAACAAAGGGAAGGAAAAGTAAGGGTTTAATTTGTAGTTTGAAAATTCCTAAATATGCCTTATTTACAAATTTTAGTTAAAAAAAATTCAATCAAATCGAATTTTATGCCACTTTTAATGAGAGTATTTTGATAACTATTGTATTTTTGTTGCTTCTTTTGCTGAAAATCTTTAATTCGAGCAAAAGTTATTAAACACACATTTCTTAACTCTCCCATCAATCCAAACAAGATTATATATATGCGGATTTGCAGTCCCCCGCCTTACCGCTTGGCCATGTCGCCTCCAATTCGATCCAATCCAAAATGGATAAAAATATTATACATAATCAATATTCTACTACGATTTTTTTTTTAATCTTAAATCCCGCCGGTCGTACTTATTCTAAAAAAAAATGAATTCTTATTTTTATTGGATCTAGTTTAGATTATTCTACTCGATTGTATCTCAAAATAAACAAAGCTTAAAAACTTCTCTTTTCTGTTGAAAATAGGAAAAAAAATAGATTTCCGGTCACAGACTGCAAAATTCAGGAAAAATTATAACAATTAACCCTTTACTTTGAATTAGTGAACGGTTTTTCATTTTCATATCAAATGAAATTTGGTTTCCTTAATGGCATAAGAAAAACAAATTTATTTATGACTAAATCCATTATTTTCAATAATAAATGCTTGTTCTCTTCTATTTGTTCTAGAATGTGCTGTTGTTTATTGCTTGCATACGTATACGTACTACATTTGAATAATAAATATTATGGGTTAAAGAAGCTTGATGCCTATCAGTACTTGGCAAAACCGGTACCACATGAGAAAAAGTGGATTTATATATATACCTGATGCTGATAATTGTACAAATTAAGCTGAATAATATTTTTTTTTTGTGATGCTTGCATGCTTACAAGTTGCTGAAAGTGTAGTGGATGTGATCTAATGAACCAATTTCTCCGACTGTCGGCCTACTATACTCGGCCTTTCGAATAATAATTGGATCGATCGATACGTATATATTCCTTTTCCATTGCACGTTCTTTCGGTGATGCCAAAGTGTGTGGTTCTCTTTTCGGTAGGAGGAGCTGTACAGTAGTACTCTCAGGGCCGGTCCGGAGGGTTGAGTTGTCCTATCATGGAGCTAATTTTGGTTGTCCCTTAATCTTTATTGGCAACTGATTCCGGTGGTTATCCGTGATTCTGACCTTTGGTGGGATCATACTGAGCGGCTGAGCCTGCGGGGTTGTCCTAGCATAGAGGAGTTGCCCAAGTCCCAAGGCTTGTCCGGCTTACCCCAGGGCCGGCCCTGAGTACTATTGCCATTTTATTCTTCTCGAGCGGTCGACAGAGATACGTGCCAACTTGTGTTAAGTTATTGTTTTGGTAATGGTCTTTCCAGGAAACTATGGCTAGCTTGGGAAATTCTATTCATCATCATCATCATCTCGAAGGGAATTCGCAACCAGTACCAAATTGTGAGAGACAACATGTGCTGTAAGTGAGTAGTACATAGTTATGGTTGCCAGTGATGGCTTGCCAAAAATAATTTGATGCCAATGCTGCATGCATGTGGTTTGCTTGCCATTGACAATGTCGAGTCGACTGATCTGCGCATTCTGCAGCGCACCAGCACCTCTCATATTAGTTGCGCAAGTTATGGAAAGATTCCTGGAAACAAGAAAAGCCACCGCGCTTCTTATATGTTCTCTACTTCTTCTTATCAAAGAGTATTAATCTGAACCTAACACATGGGTGCACCTAATTAATATTTTCAAGATTATGAACTCGGAAACATAGATCTTCTGATGTGGCTACACCTAGGTCGAGAATCATACAATGTGCCCACGGTCACGAACCTTCTAGATTTGAGAGTCGTCTCCGTGTGACAGCAAGGCAGACGAGACGCTCGTGTCCGCCAACTATCTCAGCCTGTCGGTCGACCTTGCATCATCGTTGTTTGTTTGAAAAGTGAATGTATATTTGAAATAATAATAATAATAATTGTTTTCTATTTAACGAATATATTGGAAATGCGTAAGTGTTTGAAGCATTGAAACAACTCATTCATCCATCTAGCATTAAGTCTAAGAGAGAGAGAGAGGGACTATCAACATTGCTTCCACGAGTTCCTTCGGTACGAAGTGCTGCTACCGAAGGAGAAGAACCGTTATATAATGGGAGACTAGTCGCCATTAAACCGTAAGCACCAGTGCGGGACGAATATTGTCTTAAGGACATTGAACCAAGTTCAAGCCTCGGTCTCAGTTAGATTATTATTTTATATTTTAATTTCAGAGTCTAAATACAGAGTTAAAAATTCTTACTAATAGTTAATATATATGCTTAATAGTTATTGCTATGACAATCTTGGCTCTGAAGTACTTTTAATCCTTTCTCAGCCTTCAATGTGTTAAGACTTGACCAGATATTGTCTGATAAATACTTTCAGTAGGTCTTTTGGTACGTGTTAGACCATTCAACTCCATATACAAATATTTATATGAGGCTAAGCCTTTATACAATCATCATCAATGACATATTAACATGAATCACACAGTACTGACCTTTCAATTTTGAAATGAGTACAATACTAAAGAATTTAGGATGTTGATTGTCATGTACCTTTACCTTGAAATCATGGTTATCGGTCAAACCTGAAGTATATCGGCAAATGGTTTTCGGTATTACCTGATGTATTTGATACTGACCGATATTCTGCGATATTATTGATATGTTCTTGAGATATTCCATTCTCCACATTCATACTATCCTCAATTTGACAAGTAGTTATGATATATAATTAACTATTTGCACTTTTTTCCCCTTTTGTTGATTCTAAGATGTTTTTCAAAGCCATGTCAGAAACAATTGGTGCATATCTAGTCCTCATAAAAGAAGATGTGAAAGGAAGGGACCAACACTTTTGTTCTTAGTGTTCATTGCTTCCCTACCTCAAAAAGTTACAGGAATAACTTGTCAAGGAAGAAGAAAATCAATTAAAGAAGTGCCCACTTGTGCAAAAAAAAAGAAAATGTAGAATCAATCAATCGCATCAAGAAATCCAAGCCACGGAACGCGAATCCTAGTCAGCATACTCACCCTCTTCACCTTCCCAACTAGCCGATTATTCTAATAAAGGGATTTAATCATAATTATCAAGTAGCACTATTTCATATTAACTAGCTTAATATGGAAGATCTAGTACTAATTAGTTTCACCAAATTGATAAGTGGGGTCATCGTACACTGGTGAAGGCTATGTCTCGGAAAATATCACCGAGCTCAGGGTTCCCACATAAAAGGAAAGATGGGGATTGGTGGTTTTAATAAAATGCGATATGAATCATTGGTTTAGTTCAGCCTTCAGTGTGCAGTATTTGCAGTTTCTTTCAGTGTAATTCCTTGGAACAAGCAACAATTATGAACTTTTACTCTGTTTAGTTAAAGAAGATACGAGTTTAACGAATTATCTAGATAATCTGCAGGGCTAGTTCATACTAGTTTCTACGTGCTGGAAATAAGGGACCGAAACTCCGATGTTGCAGAAGCCAATTTTTTTCTAGTTAGGCTTTTGAGTCGACACCAATTTTGATGTATTCTTGAATAATTTCTTTAGGAGTAGTTTCATAGGTCTTGGTGTTCAATCTTTCAGTTTTAGTCAAAGATTTACATATTTTTCTTCAAAGAATTCCTTTTGCTTGTCGGATAGCATTACAGTATATTAAGCATATTAGTCTCAGTGATTGCCTGTGTTAATTTTGGGGCAAGTAGATTGAGATTCTACTTTGTGATATTCTCAAGAGAATGCATAACTAGAATATCTAGGCGAGACAACATGTGGTGTGAGCAAAAATAATTGCTGGTCATGCATGTGGCTTGCCATGACAATGCCTACTCATCTATGGGCAAATCTGTAGTGTAACTTCTCATATTAGTTCTGCAACTTATGCAAAGATTCCTAGAAACAAGGGAAAAAAAAGCCAGCTCCCTCTTACTCTCTAGCTACTAAATTATGAATTCAAAGACTAAATATATACTACTAGATCACTTATGCTTCTATTTTCTGATCGTATCTCAGAGTATCATAGAATGTGCCAATGGTCACAGCCCTTTATATTTGAGGGTCATAAGGTCCTTCATCTCCATGTGGTGTGACAGCAAGGAGAACTCGAGACACTCGTTTCGACCAGCTTCTCCCAGACTGTCGAGACTTGCATCTTGTAAGTACTTATTCCAATCATTGAACTATATTACTGTTTAAAGTCCAATATAAGGTATATGCTTAATAATAGGTATTAATAGGACAAGTTTGGCTCTGAATTAATCCTTCTTAGCCTCCAATGTGCTAATCTTGACCAAGTACTGCATAAACACTTTGTTTATATAAGTAATTTTAGTTTTAGAAGAATTTCTTCAGAGACTCTGTTAAGTTATGGTATTGGTTTATTTAGATGACTGTGGAGCATAACATCCTTAACTAAAAATGTGTTAGCCCCATGTAATCATCAATGACATGAATCACAGTATGGTGATCTTTTTCTTTTTCTTCTTTTTTAAAAATGACAATACCAAATAATATATTGATGCTAATATATCTTTTTTAACTTGAAAGCATGGTTATTGGTCAAACCTGAACAATATTGGCCAATATATAGGGCAATACCCTATATATTCGATACTGATCAATACCGTCAATATGAGAAGTTGCAGTATAAATCCAAAGTTATATACATTATAAACTATCTGCATTTTTTTTTTTCTTTTTTCAAACACTACTAAAATATGCTAAAATAGCGACGTATATTAGCGACGGCGGAAATACCCGTCGCTGATAATTGCCTATAGCGACTTCTTGTGCTACACGTCGATGTCCGTCGCTGTGTAGCGACGTTCAACGACGTAGTATAAGTTACGTCGCTGATGGACGACATGTTGCGACGGACGTCCATGTTACGTCGCTGTATTGCGAGTTTAGCGACGTATAATTTCTGCGTCGCTGTTGTATTTCATATAGGGTTCCTGGCCCGATCGAAATCACAAAATTTTCACCCAAAATTTTTCTTCCCGCTCTCCCCTCTCCCCCCTTGCGAACCCTCCCCTCCGGCGACCCCTCCCTCCGGCGACACCCTCCCCCTTCTCCCCCCGGCGACCCCGCTCGCCCGTTGACCCCTCCCTCCGGCGACCAGCCTCCCTCCTCCGACGAAGGAGCCTACCTCGCCGCCTTCCTCCTCCGACGAAGCCACCCTCCTCGCCGCCTCCATCCTCCGACGAAGCTACCCTCCTCAGGTAAACCCTAACCCTAGCCCTAGCTATCTAGACACAGACACGGACACGAGAACCCTAACCCTAGCTGGGGTGGTCTTTCTGTCGAGGGGGGAGAGAGGGGTGGGGGTGGGTGCAGGGGGTGGGGGGGTCTTACTGTCGAGGGGTGGAGGGAGGGGTGGGGGTACCCGGGGGCAGGGGAGGGCTGGGGTGGGTGCAGGGGTAGGGGGAGGGGGGCAGGGGAGGGGGGAGGGGGGCAGGGGAGGGTTGGAGTGGGTGCAGGGGTAGGGGGAGGGGGGCAGGGGAGGGTGCAGGGGTGGGTGCAGGGTTATTGGGAGGGGGGCAGGGGAGGGTGCAGGGGTGGGTGTAGGGGTATAGGGAGGGGGGGCAGGGGAGGGTTGGGGTGGGTGCAGGGGTAGGGGGAGGGGGGCAGGGGAGGGTTGGGGTGGGTGCAGGGGTAGGGGGAGGGGGGGCAGGGGAGGGTGCAGGAATCGGTATCGGACTATATGTATACAATGTATATACATGTATATATACTCACACACTTACATACATACACAAATACATATATACTCACACACTTACATACACACACAAATACATATGTATACATGTTTATATATACTCACACACTTACATACACACACAAATACATATATAAATATATATGTATACAATGTATATACACCAAGGTTCACAATATCGGTATCGGAATCGGTATCGGACTATTCCTATGAGTATTGGTATCGGCGATATCGGTAGTATCGGCGGTATCGTATCGGAGTATCAGACTTTGGTATCGGAAAATAAATAATTATTAATATTTATAAACATATATTTTATACATTTAGGCATAATTTTAAGTATTTCAGCGTTATTTCTTAGTAGTTTTGAAATTATATGAAATAGTAGTCACCCTTACCGATTGGTTTTGCCGAATTGACCGGAACAAAGACCCCCAATGTCGGTATCGATCAATATTTGGTATCGGTCGGTATCGGATCGGAACTTGCCAAACCGTATCGGTATCGGCCGTATCGAATCGGTATCGGCCGATACTTTAAACCATGATATACACACAAATACACATATATACAATCAAAAAACCATTTAAAATTTATTTTAAGAATCTGAAATGTTGACGATATATACCCAAGGTTCACAATATCGGTATCGGAATCGGTATCGGACTATTCCTATGAGTATTGGTATCGGCGATATCGGTAGTATCGGCAGTATCGTATCGGAGTATCGGACTTTGGTATCGGAAAACAAATAATTATTAATAAATTATTTACATTTAAAAACATATATTTTATACATTTAGGCATAATTTTAAGTATTTCAACGTTATTTCTTAGTAGTTTTGAAATTATATGAAATAGTAGTCACCCTTACCGATTGGTTTAGCCGAATTGACCGGAACAAAGCCCCCCAATTTTGATTATCGGTCAATATTTGGTATCGGTCTGTATCGGATCGGAACATGCCAAACCGTATCGGTATCGGCCGTAGGTTGACTAAGGTTGACTATTTTGACTAAAAGTCAAAGTAGAGTCAACATCTGACCTAGATTGGACTAAGAGTTGACAAAGTCAACTGTAGGTCAACCCTTGACCTAGTTTGACCTTGTTTGACTTTGTTTGACTTTGTTTGACTTAGCTTGACCTTGTTTGACTTTATTTGACTTAGTACAACTTAGTTTGACCTAGATTGTATATCATTGTTATTAGTAACTGTCCGCTACTAATGTGTGTCCCATAATAAGACATAATATACGAATTTGTGCCCGTTGGATAATATGTGTCCATCTTTGCAGAATTATTTCCAAATGGATATGAATTACTACTTGCGAAATCGTTCATGGATGTACAATCGTCGTCCTGATGATATGTGTGGTGTGCGGGATGAATACATAGCGGGAGTAGAGCAGTTCCTGCAGTTTGCTAAGGCGTTCCCTCAGTACATGGACGGCACCAAAATTAAGTGTCCGTGTGTGAAATGTCATAACGTGAAATATTATCCAGAAGTGGAAGTGACATATCATTTGTACTCGAGAGATTTCACGCCTAATTACTATCAGTGGACCGCACACGGAGAACTTGTGTCTTTAGCATCAGAGCCGGAGCCTTACGTTGAGCCGTATATGCATGCGGGACCTAATTTTGTTTCAGATAATCATGCATACGACGACGGGTGCGTGAACATGGTTTTCGACGCTGCGGGACCTAGTTTCGTTCATGATGCACCTAAGGAGGCACCGAACGCCGATGCTGCACAGTTCATGGAGTTGCTGGAGAATGCAAGGACTCTATTGTATCCTGGTTGTGAGGATCATTCACCGTTGGAGGTGGTTACAAGACTGTTGAGCATTAAGTCAGATTTTAACATGTCGCAAGAATGCTACAACCGAGTGTTGGAGTTGATTATAGAGATCTTGCCGGCGGGTGCTAAGTTGCCTAAAGACTTCTACCGGTCAAAGAGGATGGTGAGATCGCTCTGGATGGGATACGAGAAAATCGATTCCTGTCGCAATGGGTGCATGCTGTACTACAAAGACGATAAGGACGCAGATGTGTGCAGATTTTGTGGTGCTGATCGCTATAAGATAACTAGTACAGGAAGGTCTACCAGTGCAAGAAGACCGACCGATTCAATGCACTACTTGCCTTTAACGCCACGGTTGCAAAGATTATTTATGGTGAAAGAGACGGCCAAAAATATGAGTTGGCACATGCGAGAACAGATTGAAGGAGTGTTGGATCACCCATCCGATGGAGAAGCGTGGAAGCATTTTGATCGAGTGTATCCTGATTTTGCTTCAGATCCGCGTAATGTCAGGTTGGGACTATCTTCTGACGGTTTTACTCCTTTTGGTCTTTCGGGATCCCAGTATTCGTGCTGGCCTGTGATTGTCACTCCGTATAACATACCGTCTTGGATGTGCATGAAGACTCAGTACATGTTTCTAACCGTTATAATTCCTGGTCCGAACAATCCCAAGAGGAACATTGACGTGTACTTACAGCCTTTGATAGATGAGTTGAATCTGTTATGGGAAGTAGGTGTTAACACGTACGATGTTTTCAGGAAGCAGAATTTTCAGATGAAGGCAACCCTTATGTGGACCATCAACGACTTTCCGGCCTATGGAATGTTATCTGGATGGAGCACTCATGGCCGTCTCTCATGTCCGTATTGCATGGACCGTAGTAAGGCTTTCCGCTTGAAACACGGAGGAAAACCGTGCTTCTTTGATTGTCATCGGCAATTTCTGCCAAAAGATCATCCGTTCAGAAGGAACAGAAATGCATTCCGTGCCGGCGTTGTAGAGAAGGATGATCCACCGCCAAGGTGGTACGGAGCCACGATATGGGAGGAGGTTAAAGATTTTCCAAGTGCTATCGAAGATCCTACAACTGGGTACAAGTGCGATAGATTTGGTAGAGATCATAACTGGACAAAGAGGAGCATATTCTGGGATCTGCCATACTGGAGTACCAATCTGATCAGACATAATCTTGATGTCATGCATATTGAGAATAATGTGTTTGATAACATAATTAATACTGTGATGGACGTAAAGGAAAAAACGAAAGACAATCCCAAGGCCAGGTTGGACTTAGAAGAAATATACAAACGCCATGCGTTGCATTTGATAAGCAGAATGGAAAACAGTTCCTGCCGAAGTCAATTTTCTCGCTGGAAAACAGTTCATCCCGATCAGAGACAACTTTGTGGATCTCGACTCCACCAAAAACAGCTGTTTGTGTATCAGATCTTCGAACTACAAAGATGTTGATGCGGACAACGATTTATATGGCGTGCTACGGGAGATCGTGGAGCTGACATATAGTTATGGAATAGAGCCTGCTAAGATTGTGTTATTCAGGTGTGATTGGTTCGATCCGATTGAAGGTCAGGGTTGGAAAGTAGACAAGCACGGTCTTGTTGATATAAACTATCGGCATCGATATCAAGCCTATGAACCATTTGTCCTATCAAGTCAGGCTCAGCTCGTGTACTTCACATCTTCCATTTTTATTTGACTCTACTGGATGTTCGTGAGGATGTGTGTCTGTGATATTTACTTTGCACTGCCTCCTATTTTTATTATGATATTTACTTTGTGATATCTGTGACGGGGATGACAAATATACCTACGCTGGGTTATAAGCGATGATCTGATATACAAAGGAGGTGCTGCCAAAATTTTAAAAAAATATATTGTGTATTTTTGTTATGATGTGTGTCTGTATTTACAGTGAATGTGAAATGCAGTGTTCGGAACCATCGACAGTTTCGATTACTGTTGTATGTGTTATCTTGGATAGAAATAGCAACAGTTCAGGGTGCACTTCTGAGAGGTTCATTTTCACGTCCTTCACTTTCTCGGGACGTCGTAAAGGTTCCCGAGAAGGTGAAGGACGTGAAGAGGAAAGCTCTGAGAAGTGCACCCTGAACTGTTGCTCTTTCTATCCAAGATAAAACATAGAACAGTAAGCGAAACTGTCGATGGTTCGAACACTGCACTTCACACACACTGTAAACACAGACACACAACATAACAAAAATATCAATTATATTTTTTTAATTTTTTTTTATAATATCTGTGACGTATAGCGACGTTTTGCGACGTCCTGCGACGGAACGTAGACGTCGCTATACGTCGCTAAATAGTGACGTCACGTCCCTAGACGTCGCTAATATACGTCGCTACATCTGTCGGTAGCCGTCGCTAAGTTGCCCACGTGCCTGCCATGCCATGTCATCATATATAAAGTTTACAGCGTCGCAAGTGGTCGCTTTACGTCGCAATGTTGGCGACGTCGTGATACGTCGCTATCTGTCGCTCATTTTTGCGACGTCTAGCGACAATAGACTCCGCGTCGCAAATAGCGACGTTCGGCGACGAAATTGCCATCTGCGACTTGCCTATAAGCGACGTCCGTTTTTCGTCGCTAAATACGTCACAAATAGGCTTTAGCAACGTCGCTAAAATGGATTATTTTAGTAGTGAAAGCCATGTAACAATTAACTGGTGCACATCCACTTCTCATAGAAGAAGATGTGATAGAAAGCCAAGGGACCGACACTTTTGTAATTTGTACTCATTGCTTCCCCACCACGAAATTTACAGGAACAACTTGTCAAAATAGAAGGATATTAATTAAAGAAAACCCCCACTTGCGGATTTTCTTTTTCTTTTTTCTTTTTTCGGAACCAATCAAAGCAACAAGATTCCAAGCCACGGGACGTGGATCCCAGTCAGCATACTAACCTTTCTTTACGTCTCCAACTAGCCACATTCTATACAGGGAGCTAATTATAATATATAATTAGCACTAATCTTCCATTTTTACTAGCCTAGTTTGAAGCTTTAGTTGCTAATCATTTCACCAAATTGACAAGTGGGTCATCTTATGGTCGCCTATTCTTGGATAGGGGCCATTGAGCTCACTGGCTCCCAAATATAAAGGGATGTTAGTAAAATGTAATATAAACCATTTAGCTTCTCATATGGAGAATTGATTTAGAGAGAGAGAGAGATGAGCATGAAACAGTTAAGCCACCTATGAAAAAAAATCCAGCATCCCGGCACGGTGAATCCAGAGAGTTTAGTGAGTGGCGGCTTGGAAAAAGAATAGATGGATATTTGGGAAAATAAAATCCATTTCAAAAGCACGTGTACGAGAGGATTCAAACTCAAGACTTAACAAAATAAACTCGTAACTCCATTACCAACTAACCTAGCCTTTAACAATGTCAATAAATAAGAGTCACATATAAATATAAGATTTGGAAACAAAGGAGGAGAAGTTTCAAGATGGTCTTCAAATCAAGTAATATTGAAAATCAATTTCACAATACTTTGTTTGCGAATGTACAAGTAACAATCGATAATGAAAAATGACACCAGCATAGCTAGTTTATGGTATATTGCGAGACTTTTGGAGGCAGAAGAAGCGGATGTTGACCCAAGAAATAAATTCCAAGAATTAAAAAAAAAAAATTCTGCGTACCAAACGCACCCCAAGTTATATACTTGGGTGACGGGAAATCACAATTGTTGTTCATGTTGCTTGCTTTCGAAAGTCTAGTTGCTACATTCTAATATAGTGCTAGTTGGCCAATGAAGACGATGAGAAAAGAAGAAGAAGAAGAAGAAGAAGAAGCGAGCTTTACACATACCTATCAATAGCTCTCTTGGCAAAACAAGAACCACATGACATGACAGTGCAAGTGTACGCAGTACTGGTGCTGAGAATGATATATATCATAATTTGAATGTGCTGATTTCTTACAAGTTGTTGAAGTGTCCTACCATTTTTGTCAGTTTCAAATAATTCGATCTACACATCGTTCTTCTTTGCCATTAATTTTCTTGTTGGATGATACCAAGAGTGGTCAACTTTGTGGGGGTTCTTCTGTGGGTCAGGACTTTGGAGCTATATATGCTTGCCATATTAATTTCTTGTCGTGGACGCATTCGCAACCGGTAGATCCAGATATATGCAGTTTTCCATAAGAGCGAATTACCCAAAAAGAACTCATTCTAGAAGACAATAAAAAAAATGCGTATTTGTACGTCGCAACAGCATGGCAACGCGGAGGTGCCCTAAAAACTAAGACACCTGAGAATTTGTCGATTTCGGGCATATCTACTTCTTTCCAAAGAAACTCTAGTCTTCTTTGATATTAATTTCGTACTTTGCATGAAAGAAGTATATAAATTTTAGTTGATCAATGTATGTCATCATACAACTTTTTTCCCTAACATTGTATAAAAAGAAACGTTATTTTTTTTTGGTAGAATCTGGTTTAGAAATTCGTAAATCTTAACTAGAAAATATGAGTACCTCTCTTTATAGTTGTTCTTGAATCGCTCTCTTTTATTGCTCTGATTACTACATTATGCATGTATATTGATATGTGGAATGACACTAGGAAGACAAATACGTTTAGGGATGTTCTTAGTACTGCTCAATTGTTATCTATTTTCTTGACTTTGACATGTTCTCATTAATCTAGTAATTATATAGTTCATTGTCGTTATCTCGTAAGTACGTACTTTTTCTTTGAGATTAATGATGGGATAAAAGAGATCCCAACAAAAATCTATCAATATAAAGCACTAGTTCTTGAATACATAGCATATATTGAAAGTTAAGCACAACTAAGCATACTACAATGCCAAATTTAATACAATGTAACTGTTGTAACTCATATGTCTCGACACCTTCATCTTCTTGTAACCTACATGACCTTTGGTCCTTCATTTCTTCATAACCCCCAACCTCTCTTCCTATATAAAGAGAGGTTAGAATAGCTTGTAAATGTACACTTGAGTGATTGATAATATACGAGAAAGCTTCGTCTCCGTGTGTTTGAGCTTTTGCCTTACAACACGTTATCAGCACTTTGCTCGTGCAACACCGGAGACCCGACGTACCGCTCGCCTCGACGTCCGCCGACCGTTGTCCCGCGCGCACCCCGTCGCTCGTTGCCGATCCCGCGTATCCGCAATCATTTTCTCACTTTCTTCCACCGTATGGTAAGAAAGGTATAAAAAAAATTTTGAATTTTTTTTGATAGCAGAAATATATTATTTCTGTTGTTACAATATTACTGTTATTTTGGACATAAAAAAATATGACATTATTTAGACTTGGTGTCTGTCCTACACCTGATGTTGAACTAGATATCCCAGTATCTACAATTTCAGACTCCTTACAAAGTTTGATTTCCCTCTCATCGATAACTTTGCAAGTTTCATTCCTATATTTATTTATTTTGGAACCATATGCATCAACACATGGAGTTATGTCACTTACACCGATATCACAAAGATAATTTCTAGCAAGTGTTCTAGGCAGTTTCTGCAATGCCATGATGAAAGATTTTATCAAGTCTATAGAAACTAAAATTCTAATAATAATAGTAATTTTCACTGAGTGGTTACTCTATGGACATTTGATGTAGTAAGAGTTTCTTCGAGGGAAGTTAGGTAAGATGACATTGGCTGCGAGTTTTTCGTGTTAGCATCATGAGTCATGAACTTTCTGTCAGTAATTCTCTTGGGATTCTTAGTCTGCACCCAGAACCCATTATGCTTTTCTTGTTAAGTGTGATTGGTGTTACTCGAGCATGAGGTTTTGAAGTTTTTTTTCAAACTTTTTATGCTTTAGCCCCTAGGGATATGTCTTATTGCCTGAATCATGCTAATTTTATGCATCTTTTGTAGTTTGTCTCTAAGAAGTTGGTTTCCTTAATAACATGTATGGATGCCACATATCACTTCACATATGCTTTATTACTTGAATACTGAAAAAAATAGATGATATCTTCTGAATTTTTTTTTGGTGAGAAATATAGCACGGTATGAAAGGACACACTTCTTCATGCAAATCTTGATGAGAAATTTTTTCAAAATTTTATGTTGAAAAAGAAATTTTAGATGCTAACATTTTTTTAGTAATGATGGATTTGGAGAGCCCCGGCGAGCACCTCATTGCCATCTGCGCCCTGCCGAGCGCCTCAGTAGCAATTTCTTTATATTACTCAGTGAATTATTGTAACAGATGGGTAGTAAAAAAAAATTGTATTTTTTTTTCTCGCTATTTTTTTGGCGTCGCTTCATTAGACGTCGAAAAAATAGTTGATATTTTTTTTGGTGCCGCTTGCTTAGGCACCAATTCTTTTGTGTGTTGTTTGCTTGCTTATGTTGTACGTTTTTTTAGCGTAATGGCGTAAAAATTTGAAAAATGGTTTTGGCTACATAAACAAATTCTGGCACCGCCAAATTTAGGCCTCCCAAAAATAATCTTTTTGGTTAATAATTTTTCAAAGGCAACGCTCATTTTGAGCACGCACTAAATTGTCACCTATTTTGCACAGTTCGCAAATAGCGTGAATTTCTTGAAAAATCTTATTTATTCTTACATTTGACAAAAATTTTACGAAGTCTCTCCGAATAGGCTCACCTACTTGGGTATGATGTCAGAAAGAACTCGGGGCTTGGTTCTTAAGAGGTCCCCGGTGACCCTCCTCCCTCATTTTCCCGCCTGGTCATATTCACGTAGAGCTACTGAAAGGGGTTGACCGAATATTATTTTTTTGCTCAAATTGTATTTATAATTATCCATTTTTGCAAGAAATTTATTGACCTCTCTATATCGGCCCGTCGATCGATATAAGATATTTTTTAAACAAAAATCGTTTTTTCAAAACCGTTGTTTTTTTATTTACGATTGTTTGTTGTTGCTTATACAAACCAAATCCATATAAACCTGTCGTTTTATATGTTGACTGATCAAGATTTTTTCTCCTGTTGTAGAAAAATGTCGATCAAGATTGATTTTCCCATCCTTGAAGCCTCTGGCAAGAACTACTTGGACTGGACGCAAGACATCCAGAACCATCTAGATGCGCAGGGCCTCTTGGACGTCATCTATAACGAGGAAGAGCGTGAAGTGGAAGTCACTCGCTCAATGAACGCCAAAGCGATGATTCTATTCCGCAGGCATTTATCTGACGCCATGAAGGCGGAGTTCATTGAAATCTCCTCGCCGAAGACGCTATGGGACTCTCTGAAAGAGCGCTTCGACCACCAGAAGACCATATGGCTACCTGAAGCACGCCATGACTGGTTGAACCTGCGCTTCCAAGACTTCAAAAGTGTAACTGATTACAACAATGAAGTCTGCAGGATTCGATCACTTCTCCAATACTGCGGTAAGATATTAACCGATAGTGATCTATTGGAGAAAACATACACCACATTTCCTTCTACTGACAACTTGCTCCAGAAGTAATACCGTCAGTCTAAGTTCACCAAGTTTTCCGAGCTCATCATCCAGCTTTTACTAGACGAGAAGAACAGTCTCATTTTAATGAGAAACAACAATTCTCGTCCTGCTGGAACAAAGGCAATTCCAATGCCTGATGCAAACGCTCTCCGTGGACCAAATCCACGGTGGAAACGAGATAAGGGCCAGTCGTCCCAGCCAAGGAACAAAGGCGAGTTTAAGTCTCGCCACCCAAAGCGAGGTTCTAACAAGAACCAAGGACCTTTGACTCCTAGGCAGTCTCATGGTAAGAACCAACGGGCCAGTCGTCCCAAAGCGAGAGTGGAAGGCCAAGCGCCTACTCTCTGCTACAAATGTGGTACTTATGGTCATATGCAACGGACTTGCAGGGCGACCCCCCAAGAAGTTACTAACTATCACAAGGGGCGCCGAGCCGAAGCAAATCTGGTCAACGAGTGCGAAAATCTAAATCTTGAGACCTCCGATTTTGTAGCAGAAATGGAAGAATGAATCTCCATTATCTCTCTATATTTGATTTAAGTCATGAAACTTTTGGTGGTTTGTATTTTCTGTTTTCTCGATAAATTAAAGTTCTATTTCGAGCACTTTCCTCAAACGTGTGACAAACTTTAATTTTCTTTACTTATAGGCATGGACCACGGGGCAGTGGATTGTCTGGTTGATAGTGGAACGACTCACACAATCTTGAGAGATAAATCATACTTTATCTCCTATACGCCTAAAGTAACCTCAGTGACAACCATTTCGGGACCCTCAAACCTTGTACAAGGTTTTGGCAAAGCCCGTTTTTCATTGTCCAATGGTACTCCCGTTGAAGTATCAGAGGCCTTATATTCTCCAAGGTCCAGTCGTACCTTACTGAGTTTTAAGGATATTCGAGATAACGGATTTCATGTTGAAACTGCTCGAGAACATGGCTTCGAGTATCTTTTCATTACCTCCACTCAGTACGGCCAAAAGTGTATCTTGGAGAAGTTGAAATGTCTTTCAAGTGGTTTGTATCTCACTACGATACAACACATCGAGAGTAATCTCATCATTCGTCGAGCGCCAGTTGATGAGAGGACTTTTATGCTATGGCATGACCGGCTGGGTCATCCGGGTCAAAATACGATGCTTCGCACTATGAATGCATCACATGGGCATCCTCTTGGAGGAAAGAATTTTGTTATAAATCCGAAAAGCCTATGCCAAGCTTGCTCGATTGGGAAGACGAATCTCAAGCCACTCCATGTGAAACCTACGAGATTGGTTTCCCAATTCCTTGAGAGAATTCATGGAGATATTTGTGGACCAATCCAACCAACATGCGGACCATTTAAATATTTCATGGTTTTGGTTGATGCATCGACTAGATGGTCACACGTAGTATTGTTGTCCACCCGAAATGCAGCATTTCCTAAACTCCTCGCCCAGATCATTAAGTTAAGGGCTCACCATCCGGATTATCCGATAAAGTCTATTAGACTCGATAATGCTGCGGAGTTTACATCGAAGACTTTCGATGACTATTGCATGACTTTGGAAATAAATCTTGAACATCCTGTTGCGTATGTTCATACCCAAAATGGCCTAGCAGAAGCTTTTATAAAGCGACTGCAAGTGATAGCGAGGACCTTGCTTATGCGCACCAAACTCCCACTATCTGCATGGGGCTATGCAATTTTGCACGCTGCAAATTTGGTCCGTCTGAAGCCCATAGCCACCCAACCACTTTCCGCGTACCAGCTGGTTACTGGATGTGAGCCTGATATCTCACATTTACGCGTGTTTGGGTGCCTAGTCAATGTTCCAATTGAGCCGATAAAGCGTTCAAAATTTGGACCTCAGAAACGACGGGAAATATATGTCGGTTATAACTCCCCGTCCATCATTCGCTATTTAGAGCCCTTGACAGGCGATCTCTTTACCGCGAGACACGCAGATTGTGACTTTGATGAGGCAATCTTTCCGTCGTTAGGGGGAGAAATGCACGCTAACGTTGATGAGGAACGACGTGAATTAGCGTGGCATGTGCCCGCTTTTGCTCATCATGATCCTCCCTCTGTACATAGTGATAAGAAAGTGCAGAGGATTCTAGGTCTGCAAGATATTGCAAATCAAATGCCAGACGCATTTAGCGACCTAGCAAAAGTCACGAGATCAATTATACCTGCTGCAAATGTGCCTGCAAGGATAGACGTCCCTGAGAGACGCCATGTTCCTGTGAAACATGTTGCTCCGGTCGAACCCGCCGAGCAAAGGACGCTGCCATTGGCCGTCCAGTCCGCCGCTATTCCCAAGAAGAAGGGAAGACCGGTTGGTTCCAAAGATGTTCTGCCCCGGAAGCGGAGAAATCTTGTTAAAAGCGTTTTGCCACATGAGATCATTAAGGATCACGGCGATGTATTAGAAGAGCGCGTTCCAGATGAAACGCCTATTCCTAATCATGTCGATAACCTCGAAATATCCGTCGAGTATGCTAGCTTAGACGATATTTTGAAGCGAAACGAAACTGTCATCGATGATGTGTTCATATACTCAGTGGCCACTGACATTATGAACAATGATGACATGGAACCTCGTAGTGTTGCCGAGTGTCAACGACGAACGGACTGGTCACAATGGAAACAAGCAATCATGGCTGAACTAGACTCCTTAGCGAAAAAAAGTGTGTTTGGACCCGTTGCTCCAACACCACCCAATGTTAAACCAGTTGGTCACAAATAGGTTTTCCTAAGGAAGCGTAATGAGAGAAATGAGATTGTGCGATACAAGGCTCGCCTTGTGGCGCAAGGCTTCTCACAACGCCCTGGGATTGATTACGAGGAGACGTATTCTCCCGTAATGGACATCATAACGTTCCGCTACTTAATCAGTTTAGTAGTTTCCGAAAAACTGAATATGCAGCTCATGGATGTGGTCACAGCCTATCTCTACGGGGATCTGGACACAGATATACATGAGAGTCCCTGAAGGACTAAAGATGCCTGAATCAAGTAGTTCCCGACCACGGAACGCGTTCTCGATTAGACTGAGGCGTTCGCTATATGGATTGAAACAATCCGGGCGAATGTGGTATAACCGCCTAAGCGAATACTTGATTGGTTTGGGATACGTTAATAACGAACTTTGCCCATGCGTGTTCATAAAGAAATCCACTTCAGGATACGCAATCATCGCGGTCTATGTAGATGACATGAATCTCATAGGAACCGAAAAAGACTTGTCAGAAACTGCTGATATCCTGAAGAGGGAATTCGAGATGAAGGATCTTGGGAAGACACGGTTTTGCCTCGGCCTGTAGATCGAGCACCGTAAAGATGGAATTCTTGTCCATCAAGCAAACTACACCCAAAAGGTGTTGAGACGCTTTAGTCATTTTGACGTTAAGCCGTCCGCTACTCCCATGATCGTCCGCTCTCTAGACATTACTAAGGACCCATTCCGTCCAAAGGAGGACGACGAAGAGATATTGAGTCCTGAGTGCTCTTATCTGGGTGCAATAGGCGCTTTATTGTACTTGGTCCAATGTACTAGACCGGATATTTCGTTTGCTGTGAATTGTCTAGCTCGACACAGCACCGCGCCAACACGCCGCCATTGGAATGGCATAAAAGACATTTTTCGCTACCTTAAGGGTACTACGGACTTGGGCTTGTTCTATCCCTACGCGATTTTGAGTGAGTCCAACGCTCTTGGCACTCGAAGCAACGCGACCCTTGTTGGCTACGCCGATGCGGGATACTTATCTGATCCGCACAAGGGGCGTTCCCAATCTGGTTATGTCTTTACCATTGGGAACACGGCGATTTCTTGGAGGTCTCGCAAACAGACCTTAGTGGCTACTTCAACGAACCACTCTGAGCTACTCGCGCTCTATGAGGCGACTAGAGAGTGTGTATGGCTTCGAGCTGTTATTGGCCATATTCGAAGTACATGTGATCTTCCATATGACCCAGATGAACCTGTTGTCGTCTATGAGGACAATACCGCTGTTATTGATCAAGCGAAACATGGTTACATAAAAGGGGATGCTACCAAGCACATATCGCCCAAGTTGTTCTTTACACATGAACAACAAGCGCTTCAGAAGCTTGAAGTGCAACACATTGGATCGGAGAATAACCGTGCAGACTTGTTCACCAAGTCACTGCCAAAACACTCGTTCCAGAAACATGTCAGAGCGATTGGACTTAGGAAGCTTTCAGAGCTAGCCTAAGTGAAACATGTTTCCTGCACCCTGTTGTGTGCATGTGAGGGGGAGCGCCCCAACAAGCGCCTCCCAACGCCCTGTTGTGCGTATATCCCGCACCCTGTTGAGTGCGAGTGAAAAGGGAAGCATCCTGATGTATGCTCGTGTACTTTTTTTCCCTTAGACCAAGTTTTTTCCCATTGGGTTTTCCTTGGCAAGGTTTTTAACGAGACACATTTCAAATCTCTTATTCACTAAGGACTATTGTGATCAGGGGGAGTATCCAGTGTATACTTCTAAACCATCGTGTACTCTTTTGTCCTTCGATCAGCGATTTTTCCCACTGGGTTTTCCCTGACAAGGTTTTGACGAGGCACCTTTGCAATGGTTAGTTTACCCCCATCACACTGACCTGTGTGTACTCTTTTGTCCTTCGACCAAAGTTTTTTCCCACTGGGTTTTATTTGGCAAGGTTTTGACGAGGCACAAGTAGATGGTCAAAATTGTAAAATACAAGCTACAGACAGACGAAGAAACTCAGAGGTGTTTACAAGCAGAATTTCTGGAGAGCCAAGGGGGAGTGTTGTAACTCATATGTCTCTACACCTTCATCTTCTTGTAACCTACATGACCTTTGGCCCTTCATTTCTTCATAACCCCCAACCTCTCTTCCTATATAAAGAGAGATTAGAATAGCTTGTAAATGTACACTTGAGTGATTGATAATATACGAGAAAACTTCGTCTCCGTGTGTTTGAGCTTTTGCCTTACAACAGTAACAACGTAAACTGAATAAATAACTTTTTTGAGATTCTAAGGACGGTATGGCTCCATATAGATGATACTTGTAGTAGTCATTGAGCATCGGGTTAGCAACCACTGTAGCATTAGTGGCTCTCATCATATACTTCATAAGTTTGCAGTCTTCACCTATACACCAAACTAGAGCGATAATGACACAATCACTTAACATCTCCTTTCAGCTGAATGACATGAGTCTCTTAATAGTATACAAATCAATAAAGAAGTGTAAAATTGATTTCTCTTGGCATAAATCTTGTAATGATTGAAGTTCTACTTAATTTACCTATATGTATGTTAGATCAATATATAGGTGAGACAATAGGAGATGTAACATGTAAGTACTTCACAAACCAGTACATTTTTGGCCAGTGATGGCATGTGTTAATGTTAGCAAATTAATTGATGGTCATGTGGCTTGGCTTGCCATGACATGTATAGTCACCTATCCCCAGCCTGTAGTGTACCCCTATATTAGTTGAGGCTTGCAATGATTCCAAAGAAACAAGAAAAACATCTTACTCTATATGCTATTTAACACTTTGCTTCTATTTTCTGATGTGGCTACATGTGGACTTTAGATTCGAGAGTTCTTCTTTCCTCGACCAAATCATTGACATGTATTTTCTCTTCTACTATGGACTTTTGGGAGTGGTTTCTCCTATGATTAAGTGACGTGTATCCGACCCACCACTACAAACTTGCCATATGCGTGATGGTCTTTCTTGAGTATGTAGTCCTGTTTTCGTCTTTCGTTGTGTTATACGAGTAATCTCCTTTAGCGATACGTACTTGCTTCATTAAATAAAAAACTCAGAAGAATTTATTAAAAAAATGGCTTTGAATTTCTAGTTCTTTTTAGCCTTCAATTGGGTTAATCTTGACCAACTACAAATACATACACATTGTTCATATAAGAGTAGCTTTACTTCAATTATCGGTCTATTTTTCGATGACACTGGAAAATAACATCCTCAATTATATATAACGTGACCATTAACTGCATTGCATAATCTGTAATCATCAAGGAAAGATCATAGTCCTGTGATCTTGAATGTGAAATGACAACACTAAAAGTCTTAGGATGCTAACATCGTATGTAACGACTTTCGATACTGTCCCATAAATAGCAATAAATCTTTAGGGATATTTAGTAGTAGGTCTCACATATATATGAAAATTAGGGTTTGAGTCTCGAAAATGACCAATGTTAGAGTTTGGGTCTCTCGAAATCACTGTTCATTAGTCTACGTGAACAGTGATTTCGAGACCCAAACTCCAACGTTGGTTATTTTCGAAACCCAAACCTTAATATCCATATATATGCGAGACCCTATTACTAAATAACCCAAATCTTTATTGTGTATTGATCTATACTATACTGACATGTATGTGAGAGAAATGTGAATTCCAAATATATAATTAACTAGTACTAATTAAACATAAAATGCAGTAAACTCTATAAATACCAAAGTAAAATATAACCTATCTCAACTTTCCCCCTTTTTGTAATCCTGAGATATCCCAAAGCCAGGTAAGAAACAAGTGGTTCATATCTGGACTATGAGATATAGTCTCTAGAGTTTTTTGCACAGACACATGAAATTTAACAAGGTTAAATATTTTATTCTTAGAACTCATTAAATCCCCACCATAAGAAGTACAGGATTAACTTGTCATGCATAAGGGTCCGTTTGGTAAACCGTATTTGGAGGTGGGATTTGGATTTTTATGGATTTGGAGACAAATCCATGGAATCCTATGTTTGGTTGGAGATGGATTTGGATATGGAAAGTATGACAAAATCCAAAACTTGGATTTGGTTGGATTTTGGAGGAAGATAATAATTATTCTTTAATAATTTCGTTAAAATATTTATTATTTAATAATTTTGTTAAAAATTAGTAAATAAAAAAATTAGTTAATCTTTAATAATTTCGTTAAAAATATTTATTAATTAAAAAATTAGTTAATTAGTTAATTAGTTAATTTTGTTGTAATCATATTAATAATTTATTAGTATTATTATAATATTAATTAATAATTTATTAATAACTATTTTATTATAATCTTAATTAATAATATTTTAATCACAATTATAATCATATTTTATAATAATTTAATTTAATAATTTACTAATCATAATAATATTAATTTATAATTACTATTTTTAAAATATTTAATTTATAGTTAAATAATCGTTAATTATTAATTTAAAATTACTTAATTATTAATTATTAATTAGTATTATTATAATATTAATTAATAATATTTTATTATTTAGTTAATAAACATAATTTACTAGTATTATTATATTATTATTATAATATTAATTAATAATTTATTAGTATTATTATAATATTAATTAATAATCATATCCTATGTTTAGTATTATTAATTAAAAAAATAGTTAATTAGTTTATTAGTTAATTTTGTTATAATCATATTAATAATTTATTAGTATTATTATAATATTAATTAATAATTTATTAATAACTATTTTATTATAATCTTAATTAATAATATTTTAATCACAATTAGAATCATATTTTGTAATAATTTAATTAATAATTTACTAATCATAATAATATTAATTTATAATTACTATTTTTAAAATATTTAATTTATAGTTAATTAATCGTTAATTATTAATTATTAATTTATAATTACTTAATTATTAATTTATTACTTAATTATTAATTATTAATTATTAATTATTAATTATTAATTATTAATTATTAATTTATAATCGTTAATTTATAATCGTTAATTATTATCGTTAATTATTTAATTATTAATTATAATTACTTAATTTATAATCGTTAATTAATTATTACTTAATTATTTATTACTTAATTATAATTACTTAATTACTTAATTATTAATTTATAATCATTAATTATTAATTAATTAATTATTAATTATTAATTATTATTTAATTTATAATTACTATTATTAATCGTTAATTATTAATTATTTAATTTATAGTTATTAATTATTAATTGTTAATTATTAATTATTAATCATAAAATCAAATCCTATGTTTGGTTGGAGTTGGATTTGGAGTTGGATTTGAATAGTAAAATCTATGATTTGGATTTGGAGGATTTCCAAATCCAAATCCAAATAGTAAAATCCTCCAACCAAACAAACCCTAAAGGGAAGATCAAAGAAGGATTAGAAAAATTTCAAGACATCGAACGTTGATCCGAGTCAGCATATATACTCACCTCTTCACATCTCCAACTAGCCACATATTCTAATAAAGGGGGATAATTAATTATAATAATTAGCACTATTAACCTTTCGTTCATTCGTTGAACTAATTAATACAGCAAGTGGATAAATGGGGCATCTTACGCTGACGAGACTAATTCTTGGATGATGTCATTGAGCTCGAGGTTCCCACATATAAGGAAAGGTGCAGATTGGTTGATTAGCAAAATTGTGACATGGATCATTGGTTCTCACTTATTAGAGAGTTGATTTAGAGAGCATAATTAGATGTAGTCACATATCATGACCTGTTATGGTGTTTAATTAATTGAAGAAGATACTAAGTTTAAACTTTAATTACTACAGAAGTTATTGTCAGTCTACTCCAATTTTGATTCTAATGTCTACAATACGCATTACAATATCAATGGTGACTGATCATTTCTGCAATCTAGCTATTATATAATGCGTGCATGATGCGTTTCTCTTATATATATTAAGCATTGTGATAAACCTCGTGATCTGTCCTGATCAATAGTTTTGCTGTTGATTGTTACTTGCGCAGTGCGTTTCTCTTTTTATTATGCATTGTCTAAGAGTAACAGCTAGGTTTAGGTGTTGATTAATTGTCACTAGCAAAGCGAGTTTTGTGCTGATAAATTGCTGCTTCTTTTTTTCCTTCTTCTGGAAAAAAAACTAAGTAGCACAAGATGCATGCGGTTGGAGTTAGGAAATGATATGTAGCATAATATTTGCTTTCTTAAAAGTTGCCGAAGATCATCACCTACTACTTTGACCTTCACCTCCTCTTCTTCTTCTTCTTCTTCTTCTTCCTTTAATTACTTGTCGGATAGGCTGGCCTTGCCGAATAAATTATACAAGACTCCGAACTTAGACGACTTTTAGACTAAGCGTGATCCGTCAAAGATCGAAGTCGTGGGTGATCCCCAAAGGTATAAAAAAGCACTATATAATTCTGATGTTACAAAAGAATTATCCATATATTTGTATTGTTATTATTTTTTCAATAAAAATATCAACCAAAATTAGTTCTGGTTAGAATAATCCAACCCGGGGAACTATCTGAGTTTAAGTAATTACCTCTTTTGTGACTTTATCGTCACGAATCTTGCTATGAGCTAGAGAAGGTCATTGGTGGAGAGCGTGGCAATCAAATCAATTGTGTCTATGTTCATTTTTTTTAAGATAAAACAATGATATTAAATCTTGTCTTTCATTAAAACAATAATTAATACACGCTACCAAAGAATTATATATGGTGGAATGTGAACATGTACCGTATAGGAAAATAAAACGTTTCATCGAAAGATGAATGGTTAATTGTGACTGATAGGAAAATGGATTTGACAACCTAACAATTATAAATTGTTTAACTGTGACTGATAGGAAAATGGAATTGACAAGCTAACATTAACAATTTGACAATCAGTGAAAGAAGGACCACAAATATATTGAGATTAAAATCAAGCATGTGATCCATGCTTTACTAAACAATACTAGTTTAATAAGAGATTGAAGGACCACAGCATTGATTTAAAGGATTGTGATCCTGGTGAGAAATTATAAATGTTTCACATTATACTGGAACTAAGTATATCCAATCTTAACCCTACTTTAGACAATAACATTATTGGTTTTCCTTAACATCCAGGTTCACATAAATTTTACTGACATTTATGAATTATATTATTTTAGTCATTTTGTTGCCCAAACATAATTGCAGATCGAGTCTGGGACTAGAAATACCAGAAATCAAGATGATGAATTTACCTAGAGAATTCTGTAGACTATATTATATAGACATTGTGAGTAAAGTAAGTTACCATTAATTTCTAGACAAGTGTAGTAGTTAGTATAAGCATATGAGGAAGTTAGCCAGGATAAATTATTTTGCATTTCATTAAAAACAAAGTTAAACCGAACTTAAAATTTTTGTTTATATATATATATATATATATATATATATATATATATATATATATATATATATATATATATATATATATATATTGGAAAAGGTGATTTTTATTGAAGTAATAGTTCGATACAACTCGGCCCGTATTTATGTCAGGCTGGGACCTCTCATACATGATATATCATATTAAATATTATTAAGAATACCCCTATCAGAAGTCTGTGTAGAATCAAAAATGCGTGCATTCATTTCCCTCCAGACGTGCCAGACCGCTGTAGCTAGCCTGATTCGAGCCGTCCAATACCACAAAACTTCATTGTTTTTCCGCTCGTATATATATATATATATATATATATATATATATATAGATATATATATATATATATATATATATATATATATATATATATATATATAAACGCTCCAAAACCAACCGTTTGGTTTCGTATTATAAAACCATCCTATGTTTCGCACACGTGCGATAGTTCCTCATGTTTTACACATTTTATTTGGGATTCTTTTCTCTAGTATGTATTTTTATATAAACATATATGAAAGATGTAATTATAGAAAAAATCAAATTTTAAATTGTAAGATTTACAATACTAACTCATGTTTTACACATTTTATTTCGGATATTTTCCCTCTATTATTGTATTTTTTATATAAACATATATGAAAGATATAATTATAAAAAAAATTCAAATTTTAAAATGTAAAATTTACCGTACTAATTATGGAAAGATGTAAGATTGATAAAACCAAATATTCTTATATCTAATAACATATCTAATTTGTTAAAAAGAAAAAGAGAAAGGATTACAGTGATAATCAAATACATCAATAATACAATAGATAATTGGTTACCTCCAATAACTTGTTTTTGTTAAATTACTATCTAAAATAAATTTAGAGTTATATTTAATTGATTTACTTAACTAATAAAAAAATTACATTGTTACACATGGTTTCAATGTTATTATATATATATATACATCCAACTTGTAACATGTTAGTCCCGGGGCTTGATCGAAGATGAAAAACAGATGCAATCGAGATCTGAGATGTCACACAAAACTTTGCAGTGATCAAACTCAAGATCTACGATGGTACAATAAATCAAATAGCCAAATTACAATCTGAAAGGAGGAAAAAAGAGAAGAGAAGATCTCTCATTCTTCCTTGCAAACGTGTTGCAATTGGGACAGAACGAGTTACACTAAAACTAGAGAGAGATAAGAAGAAGAACAATGCTGGGGTGTCAAAACACCGTTGCTCAAAGCAAGATTCGTCCCACACGATCTGCTTCCAGGAACCAGCAAGTTGAAGAACTTTTGGAACGCTCGAAGTCACCTCTGTTCAGACTCCTCGGATGGACTTGCAATGGCGGCAACGACTCTCTTTCTCTTTCTCCTTTTCTGACTTGTAATTTCGTAGTAGTCACAAAGGAGGTCGGAAGAGAATAGATATAGAGAGAGGGTGGAAACCCTAGCCGCCTCTTCAGTTATGGAAAGATTGAATCAAATCCCAAAAGATAGCAACGAGATTTAATTCAAATCCCACGAAATTAATTCAAATCCCACAAAGATAGGATCTGAATTAATTCAAATCCCACAAAGATAGGATCTGATTTAATTGCATTGATTCAGCCTTTCCATTACTGATTTGAATCTGCACAGTCAGCGGATCCCTCCATGCGGCAGCAGCAGCAGCTTGGCCGCATGGACCGCATGAGCCGCATGGACCGCATGGACCGCATGAGCCGCATGAGCTGCATGGACCGCATGGACCGCATGGACCGCATGAGCCGCATGAGCCGCATGGACCGCATGTGCCGCATGTGCCGCATGTGCCGCATGAGCCCGCATATGAGCCGCATGCCGCATAAGACCGCATGGCCGCATATGAGCCGCATGACTGCTGACGTGCTAAGTGCAAAGTGCGCCAACAAAATGCCACATTACGCCTCATGAGCCCATGAGCCCGAGTCCGAGTCCGAGTCCGAGTCGCTAGCTTAGCTCCAAATGGAATTAATCCAAGAGAATGACAAAAGCATTAATGCTTAATCCTTGGAGCCTTATTCTTATCTCCTTGTAAAATCACCCACATGATTCCCTCCTTAGGGTCACCACCCCACGTGCATCTCTCAACAACACACCCAAGTATATATGTTGAGATAACTCATGGTGCATTTTCGATGTGGGACTAAAATTTACAAGGCATGTTGAGAGCAAGCTCTCTCCATGTAAAGAAAGCACCAACAATCACCCACATATCACAACATATATATGTGTCCAGGGTTGAGCGTTCCCCACAGTAACTGTCCATTTTGCATTATGATAGATGTCGCTGACGACTTGAATCTTCCCGCATAGGTTAAATAACAATGTGATACAAGAATGGACTACGCCTTAAATTCTGTACCACAATTGTAATTCTTTCCACTCACAAAGTGTAGTTACTTATGCTTCTGGCTGCACATTGAAGGCCCTGTGCCAGCCTAGTTTCAGTGTATAATTTTGGGCGTCTACAAGTTTACCCTCAAGAGACGGCCTGATATCTCTTTCCATACACTATAGGTGAGTTCTTTATTAAAGAGATATGGCATGAAGCCTTGTGCTTCCTTGCGGTACTACGCCGCTATGACATGGCCTGAAGCCGAGGCATTACCCCTACCTGGGAACCTCATCGTAGTGTCATAATACTGTAGCATAAGGTCACAAGCCTCTTTGTAGTGCCAAACTACCCAGCATGAAGCCTAAGGCTTCCTTGCGGTGTTACGCTGCAACGACATGGCTTGCAATGCCGAGGCTTTACCCCTACCTGGGTACCTCATCGTGGTGTCGTGCCACTGTAACATGGGGCCATCCTCCCCTTTGTAGTGCTGTCTACAACTCTTTAATTACGTCATACATCATTAGGCTACCTGCCTATTTGCGGTGCTACGCCGCTGTGACTTGGCTTGCAAAGCCGAGGCATTACCCCTACCTGGGAACCTCATGGTGGAGTCACCCCACTGTAGCATGGAGTTTCACTCCTTGTAGTGCTGCTCTACCGTGCTTCCTGTAAAGCACACCAGGCATTCACTCTGCCTGAGAACTCATTAAGGCGTTTAAGCCAACCTTCCACAGGATCTGTTTTTTTCCGCAGAAAAATACATAGTAGACAACAGTGGTTATGGGTCCGTATCCCTTCCATGTTCCAGAGAACAAGTACCCACTGTTACCTGATAGTTTTCCAGTCAGTGATCCTCCTTTGAACCAAAAGTTAGATGCCTAGTAGATTTCTCTTTGAACTAATAGCATAAAACTTTATGGTAGGATTACAAAGACACACTATCAGAATGCCTTCAAGCCTATTTTACAAGCTGTGTCATTGACCAACTGGCGCTTGAGGCCCTTTGTGAATGGATCTGCCAGGTTCTCCTGACTCCGAACATCAACTACTGCAATTACACCTCTTTTGATAAGATCGTGTACTGCCCTGTGCTTCAACCGCACAGTCCTCTTCTTTCCGTTGAAAAGGTCATTTGATGCCACCCGCCGCAGTCGCCTGGTTTGTCACAGTATATCGGTATCGCCGGTATCTGAGCCCCAACCACTGGAAGATCATACATGAGCTCCCGAAGCCATTCTGCTTCATCTGCTGCAGTTTCAAGTGCATAGAATTCAGATTCCATGGAGGAACGAGAGAGTATAGTCTGCTTCTTCGACTTCCACGATATATCAGCTCCACCCAAGGAAAAGATATATCCCCTGTGAATCTCTCGCTTTCCACCTCTGAACACCAGCTAGCGTCACTGAAGCCTTCCACTACTGTCGGATACCCGTTGTAGTGCAGTGCATATGTCTGAGTTTTCTTGAGATATCTCATCACCCCGCTTCACAGCTTTCCAGTGCTCAACCCCTGGGTTGCTTGTGAACCGACTCAGCATTTCCACGGCGAAAGCTATGTCAGGCCTTGTGGCAGTGGTTGCGTACATCAGACTTCCGATAACGCTAGAATACTCCAGCTGCCTGACGCTTTCCCTTGAATTTGGCTTTAGCTTCTGATCACACCTGTATGGCGTATCGATCCCTGGAAGATCCTTATATCCATAGCGTGTGAGCATCTTCTCAATGTAGTGAGATTGTGACAGCGCTACTCCAGTGTCTGTCCTGATGATCTTTATGCCCAAGATGACATCTGCATCCCCCAAGTCCTTCATACTGAACTTGATTGAGAGGAACTTCTTTGTCTCTGTGACACAGCCTATATCCGTACCTAGGATTAGCATGTCGTCCACGTACAGACAAACGATGACTCCTCTTCCATCAGCGAACTTTGTGTAAACACATTTGTCCGTCTCGCTGACTCTGTAGCCGTTTGACCTAATAACTTTGTCAAACTTCTCATGCCACATCTTGGGAGCTTGCTTCAAACTATACAATGATTTCACCAACTTGCAGACTTTGTCTTCAAGATCTTTGACGACAAATCCATCTGGCTGTTGCATGTAAATCTCTTCGGTCAGCTCCCCATTCAGGAATGCGGTCTTTACATCCATCTGATGCATCACCAACTTATGTATAGCTGCTAGAGCGATTAACATCCTGATGGTGGTCATCCGGGCTACTGGAGCGTATGTGTCAAAGTAGTCTATCCCCTGTTTCTGAGAAAATCCCTTGGCTACCAGCCTGGCCTTGAACTTGTCAATAGTTCCATCTGTCTTCATCTTCTTCTTGAAGATCCATTTACATCCAATGGGCTTTTCTTCTTCAGGTAGATCTACCAACACCCATGTGTTATTGGAGGTGATAGAGTCAAACTCGTCATTCACTGCCTCCTTCCAGAAGATAGCATCTCTGGTCTTCATCGCCTCATCATAGGTAAGCGGATCTGCTTCCACATGATAGGTGACAAAGTCATCTCCGAAATCTTTCGATCTCCTCGCTCGCTTAGCTGACGGCTCTACGAGTTCTGGTACAAGAGTTGTTTCCTCAACAACAGTTTTTTCTTGGACTACTGGCTCATATGAGATTTCAGTCTCATTTGTACCTACATTATTTTCCGGAATGTCCGAAAGAATAATGTTTTTGTCTTTTGCAAACTTGTCTTCAAAGTATTCAGCATCGCGAGATTCGATGATATGATTTGACTCAATATCAAGAAATCTTCGAGCATCACTCTTCTCGGCATACCCCAAGAAGATCACCTTCGTAGTCCTTGTCCCTAGCTTCTGAATCTTCAGATCTGGGAGCTTCACATACGCCAGACACCCCCACACTCGAATGACATTCAAGTTTGGTCTGACTTTGAACCAGAGTTCATGAGGAGTTACGTCCGAAGTTGCATATGGCACTCTATTTAGAATAAAAGTGGCCGTCAATGCAGCTTCTCCCCAGTAGCATTTAGGAAGACCCGCGGTTAGCAGCATTGAGTTCATCATTTCTGTCAACGTTCTGTTCTTCCTCTCCGCTACTTCCGTTGGATTGAGGAGAGTATGGAGCAGTAGTCTCACATATAATTCCATGTTCTTTACAGAACGATGCGAATTCATGAGACCTGTACTCTCCACCTCGATCACTCCTTAACCTCTTGAGTTGTTGTCCAGTCTGCCGTTCAGCTTCGGCCCTGAACTCTCTGAACTTCTCGAAAGCTTCGTCTTTAGACTTGAGCAAGTAGACGAACGCGTATTTTGTGAAGTCGTCGATGAAGGTTATGAAATACTTCATCCCGACCTTCGTGGAGAAATGTTTGAAGTCACAGATATCGGAGTGCACCAACTCCAGAAGATCTGTGCTTCGATTGACCCGATGAAAGGGTTTCCTTGTGATCTTCGTCTGAGCACACACTTCACACTTCTCCACCTTACCCCCACATTTGGAGATAAGTCCTAGACTAAACATTTTGTTAATTCTTTACAATGAACATGTCCTAGTCTATTATGCCACAACTCAAGAGAATAATCAAAAAATACAACTGCATTAATGTCTTCAAACTGGTTAACAAGCTGAATTTTAAACATTCCTTCGGTTTGATAAGCCTTCCCGAAGTATGTTCCTTTCTTGGACATCACCATCTGACCAGCATTGATGTCCATCCTAAAGCCTGCGTTGCAGAGCAGGCTCCCAGATGTAATGCCCCGCTCCGTACGGTGCATTATGCTGAGTCGCTGACTCGAAGAGTTGCGTTGACCCGATTACGTATCGATGCAAATCGATACAAAGTGTTAAGTTGTCCCGAGGAATGCATCGAACTAAGTCGATACGAAGAGTTGTCTTGTCCCAAAGAATGCATCGAGTAAATCGATGCGAAGCGCCGCGTTGCCCCGAAGGATGAGTGCGTTGAATCGGCTCGAAGATTCTAAGAAATTGAATCGACCAAGGCGCAAGTCCGAATCGATGCAAGTAATGATTTTAGTTGGTTTCATGTGCAGGCTATACGTTTACGCTGAAATGTTAGAGGTCGATCTTTTGCCTTGTTCAGTAAGGGGTCCGCGAAAGCAAAATCGTCGCCTTGCGACGGACGGAAGCGTTGGCACGCTAAGGCAAATCGGACGTACAAACTCAATAAGCACGAAGTGCTCGAATGGCTAAGTCAGGAGAGTGGCCGTGCAAACAAAGTTAGGGAATCGAGCCATATCGGCTCGGCGAAACGACGAAGGCGTATCGACTCAAGGTGGGAGGATTGACTTCTTTTTACTCCTTCATTCGATAAGTCAAATATATTATTGTATGCTAAAAGTTAACCTATCGACGCCACGGGCGTGGTCCGATCGGTGATAAATCATAGTGTGAGTCGAACACTAAGTTAGAACAATTGAAATGAAACGTGCATCAATATGCACGAGTCGCTATGGGACATTGGATATCGCTAAGGCGAGCGCCTCGGTGCGCAAGCCGCAAGAACTTGGGATAACTGTAATCGGCAAGTGCCTTAGTGCACGAACCATACCGTGCCTTTGCTGCACGAGTTAGACGGCTAGAACATTGGAAGACAATAGGCGAGCGCCCTAGCGCGCAAGCCCCGAACATTGAATGCTAAGTTATAGAACATCGGAATACGGTCGAGACGTGCCTACGTGCACGGGATAATAAAAGATGGCTTCGTTGCGAGAGAATACAGTTGTGGCATGAATGTGGCGGAACTGTCGGATATGACATGGTGCCTCGAAAGGTGTTCAAGACCTTCGGGTCGTTCGGTTGACGAGCATTGAGTTGAGGCACGATGCCATTGAATCATTGAAACGAAGTATGAAATATAAGAACACAGAAAGTTAACGAAAGAGACGCGAGATGATAAAGTCTGAGTCTTAGACTCAAGGCTTTGCTTGGTTGTTTGAATGATAGTGCGTTGCATGGTCGAATGGAATGGACTTGAGATAATTGCGATGATATCTTCTGTGTACGGAACGTTCCCTCCGAACGGGTGTACCGGGGTACCGGGACCGTTCGGCCTAGGAGGGATGATAATCTTTAATAGGCGCACATTTGCGAAGTCCGATTAGCACTCAGTCGTAAATGGGAGAAGCCGCAAATGATGGTAGGCACACGGTAAGTTTCGGTTGTTGGGATAGCAACCCAACCCGTGAAACGTCGGGCTACCCAAATTCGATTTCGAGAGAGAAAAGAAGGAGGGAAAAGAAAGTAAGGAAAGATAAAGAGAAACTCCTTTAGTCCATTCCGGCGCGGATACGCCCACGACCTTCATATAGTTAAGGAACGATGGGTTGAAAGTGTAGGCGCAGATGCGTCCTGCATAGAGATCCTGCTTAGAGTTGCACATATAACATGACAGGGAAGGAATGTGGCGTATTCACCTTACGTCAGTGCAAGGGCGAGTGCGTCGACTTGGTAAGTCGCGCCACGAATCAAACACGAGATTGCTTGTTTGTTTGCCTATTCAATTCGATAACATGCTGCTATGATAACATGCTTTACGCTTTCGAATATGTCATGAAATTGACCCTAAGGAGAATATAGCAAGATCATAAGCTAAGTTGCATGATTCAACATAAATATTAAAATGTCGGTTTGGAAAGATGATCTTTGCTTCAGTACATGCGAGGACGAACGTACTGATCCCCCACCAGCTTCATGCAGGGTGCAGGGAATGGATTGCTCGCGGCGAAGCGTTGCTTGAACGTGTTAAGACTTGGAATGCCGAAGCGCATTGAAGCGTGCTATCGCATTGACGCTCGGACTACACAGCTGGATTGATGCGACCGAGATATAGAAGGCATGATGTATGGAACGGTCAAATCCTTTGTGGACAAGAGAGAACCTGAGTGTTGTAGCCAATCTGGCATGTATTGTTAGGCTATCGAAAGCCATTGTAATCTCAGTTTCGAATATCAATAAAGAGAATTGTTTCGTATACTCTGTTTCCTTTCGTTGTTAAACATCGAATCAAAAGATAACCATTTGAGAACTTGTCATCTTGCCTTGCACGAGCGCAACTCCAGGCTCGTGCGGCATCACGCCCCCAGCGAAGACGATGATTCGGGTGATTCCGGGTCGGGGCGTGACAAATTGGTATCAGAGCTCTAGGCTCAATTTCCTCTGGACGTTCGCTTTATTACAATTCGAAAAGTTGCCCACCACCACTTGATATCACTCTTGACTCTACTCGATGCTGCACTGGATGTTCCATACAATAAGTCTAATACAAATCGTGAAATTTTACCGCATGTGTTTTGAAAATTTTACGATGTTTGCTAAGAAAGTCGCGAAGGGTATATTGTATGAATGCAACGAGCCGTAAAAATGTTAGTTGCTGCAAGCGCAATAAATTATGAAATACGATTTGGGATGTTGTTGTTGCAATATAACATTGAATGAGAGATAAAATGATGCACGAAGTGCAGCGAGTTAATGTGAATATGCGTTAAAATGAAAGTGAGAAGTGATAAGCCAATACCGAATGTGTTAAAACGGGTTGTGCATTGACTTGGAAAGTCGAGAGTAATTCGTTGTACGAGGTGCGATAAATGTCGGAAATGATCGTTGAACGATGTGCAACGCGTATTGGAAAGTAAAATCATTGCACGTGGTGCAACGCATATCAAATTAATCGTTACACGAAGTGCAAAAGAAATTGGAAATAAATTGTTGTACAAAGTGAAATGAAAGTGTCAGAAATAAATCGTAGCATGATGTGCAATGCGTATCGAAAGTAAAATTTGTTGCACGAGGTGCGACGCATATCAAATAAATTGTTGCACGAGATGCAACGTAAGGAAAGAATTGAAATCGTAAATCGATAGAACGAATCGTTCGATTGCACACCAAACTTATGTTGGCAAACGAGAACATTGACCGGATCGTGTCGGGTATTGATAAAAATCAAAGTTACGGTTGTGATCAAGCACGATCACTGCAAAAATTGTGAGTCGAAAGAAAATATTGGGTTATACTAAGTATAGTGCAAGGGAAATGGCTTGAATTCCGAGTGGTATAATGCCATACCACGTAGGCGATGAATGACTCGATTTCGAGTGGTATATGGTATATCACTTGTGCGATGAATTACGTCGACGCGTTGTGGGAATTGTGGAAGAATTGTCCGCAACGGACGGGGGAGTACCGAGACTCGATTGAAAATTTGTATAGCGATATGTTGATGCAAGTGTTCTTCGAAAATCGGTTGGGACGATAAGGCGAGACTTGTATCGATGAACGATACGTCGGACGAAAGTTATAAGTTGGTCGGACGACCGAGACTAGCGAAACGATTATGCCTTGATGCAATAATCAGATCGACGGAAAGGGAAAACTTGAACTTATAAATGAGTCGCACGACTTGCGATCTCGGTAGAAATGTTGGGCGAGACGAATTGAATCGCACGACTTGCGATCTCGATAGAAATGTTCGGCTAAGGCGAATTGTACGACTTGCAATCTCTATAGAAATATTGGGCGATGTGAATTGTAATCGAATCGTACGATGTGCGACTTCGGTAAGAAAGTTGGTTGACACGAGAAACCGTGCCTATGAAATAGTTGGTTAAGTTACGGCGACACTCATTTGAGTACGACTGAAAACACGCAAAACTTAGAGGGCGAGATCGTATGACTTGAGGGTTCGATGTTGGATAATCGGTAACTCAGTTACACGATCGAAGTATAGCGGGATGCGGCAAATCGGAGAACGAGTCGATGCGTATGGAAAAGTTCACTGCGAACTTGAATGTATGCGATACGAGTTAAGTTGACGTTGAAACGGATTCAAAGTTGACCTTACGTTATCGAAATGGATACGGCGTATCGAGATCGATACGTAAGGAAACGTAAGCGATGTGAGAATACAAAAATAGAGTGTGCCTCGTGCTATGAAATTTTGTAAGTAACGATACGAGATGAAACGAAATAGTTGATCATGAACTTTATGATTTATCAAAGACGAGACTATAGTCATCGACGATTGCTCGATGCGTATAGCATCTCGTGTGTCGACCGCGAAATAAGATACACTCGAACTCGATACGAGTAGATATTTCGTAAATTGCGGAATCATCGACGGCAATGCATGACTTTACTCAGAGGATAGTTGCGCATCAGTTGCGTCGATAGAAATGGTTTTGTCCGGAATTGGAAAGTCACGTAGAAATCGTCGGAACGTGATTTGGCTTCGAAATAAGATATAGCAATGGTTCGTAGTAAACTGTCCTTCGGTGATGATCCACAATTATCGAGCATAGCTTCGGGGCAGCTGACCCTAGAAGACTTGACCGCCAAATCAAATTGAATGCTGCAGACCGTAAGATGACCCATGCGATATCGCATATGAGATTGCATCGATAACAAATACAAGGTGGTGCATGTTGACGATAAGTCTAGGCGATCGAGAATTATTGGAACAACTTTCGATTGAGAATGATATAGTTAGATTTGAGTATTCGTCGGATGAATATTTGAATGGTTATGTTGGTCGACGATAGAACTTGAAATTCACCAACGAACTTGGTGATTCGGATAGGCGATTGTGAGATTCGTGCGATGCATGAGAGAGAACGATAAGAGAATGGCTTACGAGTCATGTCGTTAGATTCGGATTCACCTTGCAATTGAGCTTGCGTGAATCGAAATTAAGTTCGATGTGGCAAGACGGATAAGTTGGGAATTTGGCTAGTGAATTCCTACTCGTTAGGAAATCAAACGTAAGGCGTGTCGTAAGGACCTCATGTCAAGGCGATCGTTGTCTTGAGCACCGTCGCCTTGATGTAAACTGTTGTGTCGGATAGATTGTGGCCTTTGTGCAATGTCAATTTAAACTTGCGTCGGGAGAAGCTGAGCACGGTGTCTAGGTAAGTCACCTAGCGGACGTAGTCCTGAATGTTGATGCTTTTGCAAGTCAACAAAAGAGAATCATGTCGAGATAGGATACGAAGTAAAACATCGAAAATCGTTGGATAGTGACACCGAACGCATGGCGTTGCGGAGACTCGTTGTGAACGGATGCGCGACGGCTTAACGCGACACATAGAATTGATAGTCCCGATGAAACATACAAAGTGAGAAATGCGATTTTTGAATCGCATCATGTGCCTTGACTTTTGTTGGCGGATCGCGTATGTATCAATATGCATATGCAATAGAATTGCGAGAACTTATGCTAGAGCCCAAGTCCGATCGAGATTACGAGATGTCAAGTTATCGAGAATAAGAGTTACGTGTTTGCGTTGTTCCGATATCTTACAACTGAGCTCGGCTGAAATGCATATATTGGTGGGACGCCTAAAATATGTGTATGATTCCAAACTAAGTTGTACGATCCAAATGATAGTGAGACGAGATCGTGGAACGATCTAATGAAACCCTTTGAAATTTAGTATTGGTTTCGGTTCGGGACGAACCTTGTTTTGAGTGGTATATTCTGTAATGCCCCGCTCCGTACGGTGCATTATGCTGAGTCGCTGACTCGAAGAGTTGCGTTGACCCGATCACGTATCGATGCGAATCGATACAAAGTGTTAAGTTGTCCCGAGGAATGCATCGAACTAAGTCGATGTGAAGAGTTGCCTTGTCCCAAAGAATGCATCGAGTGAATCGATACGAAGCGCCGCGTTGCCCCGAAGGATGAGTGCGTTGAATCGGCTCGAAGATTCTAAGAAATCGAATCGACCAAGGCGCAAGTCCGAATCGATGCAAGTAATGATTTTAGTTGGTTTCATGTGTAGGCTATACGTTTACGCTGAAATGTTAGAGGTCGATCTTTTGCCTTGTTCAGTAAGGGGTCCGCGAAAGCAAATCGTCGTCTTGCGACGGACGGAAGCGTTGGCACGCTAAGGCAAATCGGACGTACAAACTCAATAAGCACGAAGTGCTCGAATGGCTAAGTCATGAGAGTGGCCGTGCAACAAAGTTAGGGAATCGAGCCGTATCGGCTCGGCGAAACGACGAAGGCGTATCGACTCAAGGTGGGAGGATTGACTTCTTTTTACTCCTTCATTCGATAAGTCAAATATATTATTGTATGCTAAAAGTTAACCTATCGACGCCACGGACGTGGTCCGATCGGTGATAAATCATAGTGTGAGTCGAACACTAAGTTAGAACAATTGAAATGAAACATGCATCAATATGCACGAGTCGCTATGGGACATTGGATATCGCTAAGGCGAGCGCCTCGATGCGCAAGCTGCAAGAACTTGGGATAACTGCAATCGGCAAGTGCCTTAGTGCACAAACTATACCGTGCCTTTGCTGCACGAGTTAGACGGCTAGAACATTGGAAGACAATAGGCGAGCGCCCTAGCGCGCAAGCCCCAAACATTGAATGCTAAGTTATAGAACATCGGAATACGGTCGAGACGTGCCTACGTGCACGGGATAATAAAGATGGCTTCGTTGCGAGAGAATACAGTTGTGGCATAAATGTGGCAAAACTGTCGGATATGACATGGTGCCTCGAAAGGTGTTCAAGACCTTCGGGTCGTTCGGTTGACGAGCATTGAGTTGAGGCACGATGCCATTGAATCATTGAAACGAAGTATGAAATATAAGAACACAGAAAGTTAATGAAAGAGACGCGAGATGATAAAGTCTGAGTCTTGGACTCAAGGCTATGCTTGGTTGTTTGAATGATAGTGCATTGCATGGTCGAATGGAATGGACTTGAGATAATTGCGATGATATCTTTCGTACACGGAACGTTCCCTCCGAACGGGCGCACCGGGGCACCGGGACCGTTCGGCCTAGGAGGGATGATAATCTTTGATAGGCGCACATTTGCGAAGTCCGATTAGCACTCGGTCGTAAATGGGAGAAGCCGCAAATGATGGTAGGCACGCGGTAAGTTTTGGTTGTTGGGATAGCAACCCAACCCGTGAAACGCCGGGCTACCCAAATTCGATTTCGAGAGAGAAAAGAAGGAGAGAGAAAGTAAGGAAAGATAAAAAAGAAACTCCTTTAGTCCATTCCGGTGCGGATACGCCCACGACCTTCATATAGTTAAGGAACGATGGGTTGAAAGTGTAGGCGCAGATGCGTCCTGCATAGAGATCCTGCTTAGAGTTGTACATATAACATGACAGGGAAGGAATGCAGCGTATTCACCTTACGTCGGTACAAGGGCGAGTGCGTCGACTTGGTAAGTCGTGCCACGAATCAAACACGAGATTGCTTGTTTGTTTGCCTATTCAATTCGATAACATGCTGCTATGATAACATGTTTTACGCTTTCGAATATGCCATGAAATTGACCCTAAGGAGAATATAGCAGGATCATAAGCTAAGTTGCATGATTCAACATAAATATTAAAATGTCGGTTTGGAAAGATGATCTTTGCTTCAGTACATGCGAGGACGAACGTACTGATCCCCCACCAGCTTCATGCAGGGTGCAGGGAATGGATTGCTCGCGATGAAGCGTTGCTTGAACGTGTTAAGGCTTGGAATGCCGAAGCGCATTGAAGCGTGCTATCGTATTGACGCTCGGACTACGCAGCTGGATTGATGCGGCCGAGATATAAAGGCATGATGTATGGAACGGTCAAATCCTTTGTGGGCAAGAGAGAACCTGAGTGTTGTAGCCAATCTGACATGTATTGTTAGGCTATCGAAAGCCATTGTAATCTCAGTTTCGAATATCAATAAAGAGAATTGTTTCATATACTCTGTTTCCTTTCGTTGTTAAACATCGAATCAAAAGATAACTATTTGAGAACTTGTCATCTTGCCTTGCACGAGCGCAACTCCAGGCTCGTGCGGCATCACGCCCCCTGCGAGGATGATGATTCGGGTGATTCCGGGTCAGGGCGTGACACCAGAGATCAGGTTCTTGGCAATCGTCGGAACATGCTTCACACCTTGAAGCGTCAGAGTGTTCCCAGAAGTGAGTTTCAGTTCCACGGTCCCGATCCCCAGAACTTCATCTTGGGCCTGGTTCGCCATGACAACCTTCTCAGATATCGGCTGGTACGTGACGAACCATTCCTTGCCTGAACAGACATGGCAAGTCGCTCCAGTGTCTATCCACCAGTCAGAGTCAACCCCTACAGTTGTGACCTGTCCGATCATAGCAACAATATTAGAAACCAATGAAACCTTATTAGGCTCACCTTTCTCTGATTGTTTAGGCTTAGATCTGCATTCACTCTTGTAGTGGCCTTTCTTGCCACAATTGTAACAAGTCACGTGGGACTTAGTCTTCTGTTGCTTGAAAGAAGGACCCTTCACTTTTAGATTAGTGAAGTCCTTCTTCTTGGGATGAGAAGTTGCCTGCTTCCCCTTGGGATCTCTCGTCTGCACAAGATTGGCTTTAGCCAACTGTTTGGACAGAGTGTCCACCTTCTGTTGGGAACACATCTCGTCCTCAACATGGATCTCTTGCAGTAGATCTCCCAAGCTAATGTCTAGCTTCTTTCTGTGCATCCTTGCATAGAAGGTACTCCATCCAGCAGGAAGTTTTGAGACGATCCCTCCGACGATAAACTTGTCGGAAAGGGGCATCTCTTCGTCTTCCAGTTTCTGACGCAGCTTCAGAAATTCCTTCACCTGTGGCAGCATGGACTTTTCGTCCTCAAAGAGCAATTTGTGATATTTTTAATCACAAACATTTTGTTCCTGTTCTTGTCTTCTTCATACAGATTTTCCACAGACTCCCATATGTCTCTGGCAAGTTCCTTCTTTGAGTAGGATTCTGCCAGGGAGTCCTCCATAGCATTCAGGATGAGAAGCCTGCAGATGCTATTTTCCCTTCTCCACTTGGCCTGGAGTTTGGTAGCCGCGTTGATTGCGGCAGTAGATCCAGTGTCTGGAACAGAGGGTTCTTCCTCTAACAGAACATGATCAACGTCTTTCAGTTGAAGAGTTAGGTAAACCTTTCTCTTCCAGACTTGATAGTGCTCTCCATCGAACTTTTCCAACTTGCAGAAGTCCGATTGGAGGAGCGAAGCATTAATGTTTTCCATCTACACGGATCTTGCTTTGAGATTGTTAGTCCCGGGGCTTGATCGAAGATGAAAAACAGATGCAATCGAGATCTGAGATGTCACACAAAACTTTGCAGTGATCAAACTCAAGATCTACGATGGTACAATAAATCAAATAGCCAAATTACAATCTGAAGGAGGGAAAAAGAGAAGAGAGATCTCTCGTTCTTCCTTGCAAACGTGTTGCAATTGGGACAGAACGAGTTACACTAAAACTAGAGAGAGATAAGAAGAACAATGCTGGGGTGTCAAAACACCGTTGCTCAAAGCAAGATTCGCCCCACACGATCTGCTTCCAGGAACCAGCAAGTTGAAGAACTTGTGGAACGCTCGAAGTCACCTCTGTTCAGACTCCTCGGATGGACTTGCAATGGCGGCAGCGACTCTCTTTCTCTTTCTCCTTTTCTGACTTGTAATTTCGTAGTAGTCACAAAGGAGGCCGGAAGAGAATATATATAGAGAGAGGGTGGAAACCCTAGCCGCATAAGACCGCATGGCCGCATATGAGCCGCATGACTGCTGACGTGCTAAGTGCGCCAACAAAACGCCACATGAGCCCATGAGCCCGAGTCCGAGTCGCTAAGCCCCTTTGGGGCTTAGCTCCAAATGGAATTAATCCAAGAGAATGACAAAAGCATTAATGCTTAATCCTTGGAGCCTTATTCTTACCTCCTTGTAAAATCACCCACATAATTTCCTCTTTAGGGTCACCACCCCATGTGCATCTCTCAACAACACACCCAAGTATATATGTTGAGATAACTCATGGTGCATTTCCGATGTGGGACTAAAATTTACAAGGCATGTTGAGAGCAAGCTCTCTCCATGTAAAGAAAGCACCAACATAACATCTCTGTGTAATTTGATAGTCTTGTACATGTACATGTATCCTCGTCGTGGCCACAATAATAAATGAATGTTTTACTGGTGGTTCATTTGAAACTTGTGAAACAGAGGACACAATCTTGTGCATCTCATTAAGTTTTATGAAATATATGCTTATGAAATATAGCATACATGTTCCAAATATTAATGCTTGCTTCACTACAACTTATGTGGGTTGCCTCTTATTTTCTCAAGTCACTGTTGCTCGGCATGACAATATATATCCAACATAGTATGCTTCTACTTGAACATGATTCTTAACTATGAAGAATTTTGCTCGACAATGTTTTACGGGTGGACCCACATCGTAACCGATATCGTGTCCGATTCGCGTCCACCAGTAGCCCGCATCTTCCAATAGTATATTTTCTTCGTCCCGATTGTCCCACTAGTTTAGGGTTGGTAATGTTGAGCATGATATCTTCTAAGTTCAGTTGACCATTTGTGAAGTTTGTTCACATTGGGTTGGTGGTCCTGCATGACTACTATGCTCCCAACGGACCAAAGTATAGGATTTGTAGTGTGACATGTGAACTTGGATCATAAAAGAAGGACAAAACATATCATCTTGTCAAAATTGTGAATCAATAATGAAATGGAAGCGACAACCTAACAATTAACGACCTGTGAAAAGTCAAATATAAAGAGATTAAAATCAAGCATGTGACCCATGCTTACGTCTTTAAAAACAGCAGCCAGCCGGTTGAAAGATTCAAGGATAGGAATTAAAGATGTTCCACATGTATTGGAGCCAAGCAGATCCAGTTGGAATTCTTCACACAAGAGCCTCGTTTGTGTCCTAAACATGTTTTAAAAATCGAATCGAAACCGATCAGAACACTAGATTAGGTTAAATGGGTACAATCAATAGATTAACTCGGGTTGAACTAGTTATATAGATTTATAATTTTATATTAATATTACGTTAGTATACAACTATATATATACTACTTGGATGTTATGCATGTTTATCATAGTATAAAATTAGTCAGCAAGCAAAGATATTAACTTTGATTGTATGTAAAGTCCAAAATAAAAAATTGTCAAATCGGTTCAAAACTCAACTAGGCTAGACAGTTTGGTGGTATGACCAGATTTTTGGAAAAGTCGGTGGATCGGTGTTAAACTAGTCCGAAAAAGTTACTGGTTCGTGGGTTTAGCAGTTCAACCGGGCGATCCGGCCCAATTTTTAAACATTGATCTTAAACATTGGTAGGACCTAGTAGTTTGAAAACCAGTTCGACTCTGATGGTTGAACCGGTTAGACTATGTCCTGATCAATTTTTTTGGGTCCCTGGGATGTATTGAACCGCATGAACAATTTACCTGATCAATCTTTTTTCATGTCACAATCCGCTATAGTCATTATCTTTTCTTTCCTGTGCCTCTCAATGGTGGGATAGCGCCCCCAGACTAGTTTGTAGTTAAATATTCAAAATTATATTCACTTTTTTACGTAAATACCCTCAACCATTTTTATGTACTTAAATATATTGATTTGTTATCACATTTACAACTTAATACCCTATGTTAGTCTACCATTTGACTTAGTGGTCGCATACGTGACACGTGACTAAACTGGACACTTTTCCCGTAAACTCCAAAAATAACTTTTAGTATTGAATTGTTATCACATTTGTAACTTAATATCCTCTGTCAGTCTATCATTTGACTTAGTGGTCGCATACGTGACACGTGACTATATTGGACACTTTTCCTTTATTTTCTCACTTTAATTACTTGAGTAGTTTGAACCCAAAACTTAACCCTAATTATCGCCCTTCTCCATTAGTGTCTCCACCCACCCTCTCTCTCGACGCCGACTGTCGCGACTGCATCTTGCATTGTCATGATTGTACACGATGTGAGACACAATTGCAGTCACACGAAGCACAATTGCGACTGCAGCTGGCTGCTACGATGACGACCGATAGAGAGGAGGAGAGACTGTGTGGGGAGGGATAGTTAGGGTTAGGATCTCAAGGAAGAAGAAATTAGGGTTAGGGTTGGATTTGGATTCAATTCCGTGAAGAAAAAAATAATGATTAGAATTAGAAAATTAGGGTTTTATAATTAAAGAAGATAGTTTAGGATAGGCTTAGAAATTTATATTGAATAGAAATTGGAGGGATAATCCTGGAAGGATGATCGAGATAGAGAGATTTCTTTTCTCAAGTCATATAGATCAAGTGATATCATACCTATAATTAACTCCGATTCAAATCACACCCTTTATTCAAAGATTCCAAGAAACAAGTAAAGCAACTGCGAATTCTTGCTCTCTTACTTTAGTACGAGTTGTTACAAAATAAATGCATGGCATATATTTTGTTGTTATAAATTCATAAGCCATGTACCAATATAATTCTACTTGTGATGTTGTTCCTTGTGGATAATTAATCATACAATTTGCCAATTTGACAAGCTAACAGTTAACACTCACTGAAGAAAGGACCCCAAATATTATGTGATCCAAAATGAGGAGAAAGAGCCTTATTGGTGTCGTTAACATTGGGCAGAAATGATCCAAATAATTCTTAGAGCCATAGAGGATGGGGATGCTATTTGGACCAGAAGGTCCAAAGCAGGTCCTGTGGACAGTCCAAAAATATTATTTATTTTTACTCATTAAAATTGTTCACTATATTTAACGAGAGCAGTTAGGTAATGTCTGTGGGTTGTAACCTAGTGGTAACAAGGGGGGCCCAACGCGGAAGGCGCAAGTTCAAATTTTTCCTTGGCATTTGCCACATCTTTTTTTCTAAGTGTTCTTTTCTCCGACTTGGCAAATGTCAAGCAGGGATTCGAACCAACGCCTTCTGTGCCGGGGCTTCTGTTGCTACCACTAGGCCATAACCCACGGACAAGGACACCTAACAAAAGAGAGCAGTTAGGTAGTTACGTATAGAAAAAAAAAATTTTAAGAGGACTCTTTTTTTTTCAAGTAATATGAATATATAAACTAGTGAATTTTAAGACCAACGGTCAGTCTACATGTATGTAGAAGACTCTTTGACTAGATCCGCTTCTAATATTGGCAACCCGTAGAGTTGCATGTCTGTAACGGACCGGGCCCGGGCCGGACCTATCCGGCCCGCTGTGGTAGGATAAAAATCTAGACTTGGAACTTTGGACAAGAATTTTGAGGAAGAAGACGGCTCATAAAATTGGCTGACTTTCGAACAGTAAATTTAAATAAATGATATATCAAAAATTGTGACAACTTTTGAGAAGTAGGAGAAGATTTTCCTTTTCAAGTAGTTCAATTTATTGGACAACTTTTGGAAATAGGTGGAAGAATAAAACCTGCTCAAAAGCATCAACAATATCAATCATGACACCGGAAATAGATTGAATGATGAATCACTCCGATATTTGTTATATTCAATAGTTCAACAAGTATTTACCTCTAGGACTCGTGGACACAGATCGTATTGAACCTTGACTAATACCGACACCTTCCCCCGTTATTCATGATACAAGAAATTGCAACAGGCGAACTCGTGTTTAATGTTCATAAATTAATATGAGATACAAATATAAAAGGAATTGTAATTGCCAAGTAGGTTTTTACAATATATCCGGACTTTGAAAATGGGATACCAAAATTATTCCCAATTTATTACAGTTTTAAAAAATAAAACTTAGCTTTTTCTTATACATTAAGGATAATATTCATAATCCATTTTGAATTATTGGAAATTGTAAATGTTTTTTTTTTTGACAATCACAGCTTCCATATTAAATCTTTTATAAATTGCAGATGGCAATTAGCAAACAATGGATATGAAAATATATGATGTTTTTCATACAGTTACAGTTATAGAGTTGATCTCTTTGCACCAGAGTGATTCAATTGCTTAGAACATCAAACTTTCCACGAGTTTACTTTAGGTTTGTATTGTAACTAGTGATATAAGATAATGTAGAACACAAACAGAATCAAAGGCTGCACAATCATAACTAGTGATATACAAGAGAAAAACAAATCAACACGTCTTCAAGAAAAGAACCAAACCAAGGGCATGATGTAAATCTAATTCAATTGTTTAGTTGGACAAAAAAAAATTGATGTAATAATGTTGGTGCTTTCTTTACATGGAGAAAGCTTGCTCTCAATATGCCTTGTAAAAGTTTAGTCCCACATCGGAAATGCACCATGAGTTATCTCAACATATATACTTGGTTGTGTTGTTAAGAGATGCACATGGGATGGTAACCCTAATGAGGGAACCATGTGGATGATTTTACTAGGAGGTAAGAATAAGGCTCCAAGGATTAAGCATTAATGCATTTGTCATTCTCTTGGATTAATTCCATTTGGAGCTAAGCCCCAAAGGGGAGCGACTCGGGCTCGGACTCGGACTCGGGCTCATGGACTCGCACCAGGCTGACTGTGCAGACTATAAGTCAGTTATGGAAAGACTGATTCAATGCGTTTAATTCAGATCCACTTTTTGGGATTTAATTCAATCTTTCCATAAAATTTGAATTAATTTCGTTGCCATCTTTGTGGGATTTTATTCAATCTTTTCATAAGATTTGAATTAATTTCGTTGCTATCTTTGTGAGATT
>JANAVB010011648.1:0-14162 GCA_029216955.1 Iris pallida | reverse complement strand
CGATACCATGTTAAAGTCCAGTGATAACAAACCAAAACTCCATATTGTTCGTTTGGGAGCTGGTTCATGTGTTGGTATATGTTTCTAAAATCTGTTCAAATGCATGCCAAAAAGATTTGAACATGGGGTGCTCTCATACAGTGATACCATGTTAAAGTTCCTGCCAGGTCACCACTGCATCAATAATCTGGAGTTATGGTATAGTGGCATGGTCTTTAATGGTCCTAAAATAAACATATTGTAACTTTTTAAATAGTCGCTATGCTTGTCTAGCGCATGACAGGTCAGTATGACAATTGTCTGAGGAGTTCGACGACTAACATTGCAAAACAGGTCCCTTATGGGTCTTATTGTAGGAATGTCCATTGTGTAGAAATTCCCAATCCTAATGCAATATTTGTAAGCATGGTAGTATGAACTGTTTGTGTAATGACTGACAGTCGACAAGTCTGGAGCATGAATGACACCTGCTACTCTAATAAAGAAGGTCTTAGTTTCCACTTTCAGCATGCTCACTTTTAATATGAAAATGCACTGTCAAGCCTTAAATTCTCATCCTCTGTTAAACAAAAACCCACCAGAACAGATGTTTCAGGACCTAGTATATTCTCAGTTCAGCGTGGAGTCATGTTGTCGGCAAAAATTTGGAGAAGCTCATATCTAGCTTTGTTAATTCAACTTCTCGTAGTTAGCTTATTGAATTATACTCGCCTGTCTTAAAGTTTGTGCCTCATCGCTCCCACACCCCCCCACCCTATCCCTCCTATCCACAACTTTCCCGATGCCCCAATATTGACCTTCTTCAGGTACACTTACTCAGGAAGGAAAATCAGATAAGACGATACATATTAGAATCAGAGATTGAGCACACCCATGTCCTGCATCCGTGTGATTGCGTTTGTATAGCAGCAGATTTATTACCTCTTATCCTTAAGTTTATCATAATTCACAAGTCATGTGATTTGACTTATCTATGGAACATGCTACCGAAACTTTTTCCCCGTATAATTTTGGCTCTAAAGTTAAACTAACATCTATCAAGTTCTTGTTGGTTTTGTTGTTAATTAGCTTTAATAGCAAAATTCATGTTAACGGTTCTTATTCATGTTTGTCTTGAACCTAACTTTTACATACTGCAGGCCTGAATTTTTTGTTGTACCTTATCCAATATAACCCTTAATTGTCATCTAGGCACCAAAAGAGACGTTACTTGATTGAGAGTGAAAAATAAGGAACCATAGTTGGATCTTGTTTTACAGCAGACCATAAAATTATTCTGTAGCTTTGTTTTTTTGGGATCACAGTACATCTTAATATAGGTTTTTTGGTTGTTTTTATTATTTTAAATTTTCCTGGTAAAAAAAATGTATGTAGCATATGTTTACTGAATATTTGTAATCTATATTTACGTTTGTTACTGTTCTTGCAGTTAAAGGTTGGACTACTGTATGATGAATTGGCATGGATTGCTAGTAACAACCTCACTCTCTTTATCTATGCTTACAGATAGCTCTTTGGTTGCTTTTATGGTGGAAGCCAATTCAAGTTGTGCTTGTGTCATCCAAGATTTTCTTTGCAGGCATGATTATTTTTTGACTGAAGTTATTTATAATTGGCATCTTACCGAAATCCGGTTAGTTTTAATATAAATCTGCAACACTGTATGTGTAGGTGTGTCACTGTTTGCTGCCTTTGGGTTCCTTCTGTATGGGGGAAGGTGAGGCTGATAATTGTTAAACCTTCTATTCTGATCAATTATCTTATACATACTGCACCAAAATTACAATTGATGGCAGGATATTGACATGACAACATGGAGTGTTAGATTTCCTTAACATAACATGCAGATTTCCTTAACATGCAGAATATGGACATGATCATGCACCAAATGAGAAGCTGGCAGGTTCGAGGAACTATTACATTTATGGCCTTTATATAGGCTTACAATCCTGTAGCAGTGTTCTAAGTGGTGGTCGAGACGGCCGCCTAGGTGACCGCTCTTCGCACCGCTTTTGCCGTAGGCGGTGGAGTAGGCGGCCAACGGAGGTTTGGCGGCGTAGGCGTAGGCGTAGGTGGAGGTGAGGTGGTGTGGGCGTAGGTGAGGCGACATAAGCGGACGCTTAGGCGGAGCAATACTTGATTAGATGTTTTGGCAAAACAGTTTTGCAAGCATTATGGTCACTTTACAAAACTTGAACTTCATAAATCTTTGTTCTACAACCTAGTCATGCATAAAACACCCTTAAAATATGCATAATATGCAAAATAAAAAACCAGCGGTTTAGTAAAAATAACCAAAATGTTTCAACCGCCTAGGCGGTAGGCGGACCCTCCCTACCTCCGTTTAGAACCTTGTCATGTAGAAAAGGAAACATAAGGAAAACCTGAGCCCTAACTTAAACCTAAATATTAGAAGGAATTATATGCCCAGATTTGGTCAAATATTGGAGCAAACCATTATACATGCTCTACTAAAAAGATTGAGCAAAACTACCAAATAAATCAAAATTCTAACTTTCTAATCTGAATCTGAATAATATTTAGAAATATTCATACATCAGACTACGTTGCTTCAAGAATATTTGGAAATTTGTACTTGAGTTGATCTAGGAATATCAGATCCTGCATCGTCTCCAAAACAAGTATTTGGAGGAGAGTGCAACTTTCAAATAAGGTTCGCAGCAAGGTTCACAGTATCGGTATCGGAATCGGTATCGGACTATTCCTATGAGTATTGGTATCGGCGATATCGGTAGTATCGGCGGTTTCGGATCGGAGTATCCGATTTTTTGGTTTACGAAAACAAATAATTATTAATAAATTATTTACATTTAAAAACATATATTTTACATTTAGGCATAATTTTAAGTATTTTCAGTGTTATTTTTAGTAGTTTTGAATTTAAATAAAATATGAGAAAATTTGAGGGCATCCCACTTTTTTAATCCTAATTTAAGGTGCACCCCACACAATTACATTAATGTAAGGTACCCTCCACTTTTAATGGAAACCGTTCTCTACCGACGGTCAACTCCTTTGACCGATTTTTTTGACCAAAATACCTCCGTCTTCTTCTATGTGCCCCTTTTGCTGCCCCCTTCCCGTCGCGTGCCTACGCTCCCCCACCGCCGCGTCCGTCGGAGCCCCACCACCCTCTCACTCCTCACGTGCCCCCCCTCCCGCGCTGCCACCCTCCCCGCCATTGCTGCCGCAACAGCAGCGGCGGCAACAGCGGCCGGCGGTGCATGGTAGCAGCAGCAGCACCGGCGAGGCGGCGCCAGCAGTGCGGCCCCTCCCTTCTCCCCGCCACCAACCCCCCTCCACCCCTCGCCCCTCCCTTCTCCGGCCGCTACCGGCGAGGCGGCCCCTCCCGCCCTCGCAACCCCCCCCCCGCCTCGCCGTGCGGCCGGAGCTGCGCCTCCCGCACCTCCCCCCCTCCCGCCTCGTCGCACGGCCGCGACTGCACCCCCCGCACCTCGCCGGTGGCGGCTGGAGAAAGGAGGGGGCGAGGGGTGGAGGGGGGTTGGTGGCGGCCGGAGAAGGGAGGGGGGGTGGAGGGCGGGGGGTTGGTGGCGGCCAGAGAAGAGGGGGGGGGGGTCGGCTGTTAACCGGAGAAGGGGGGGGGAGAGTCGGTAGGGTGGGGTAGGAGTTTGGGAAGAAGAGATAGGAAGGGTATTTTCGTCCAAAATATCGGTCAAAGGGTTGACCGTCAGTAGAGAACGGTTTTCGTCAAAAGTGGGGGGTACCTTACATTAATGTAATTGTGTGGGGTGCACCTTAAATTAGGATAAAAAAGTGGGGTGCCACTTAAATTTTCTCATAAAATATTAGTCACCCTTACCGATTGGTTTACATACAATAGATTGATTCTTCTTTTACATGCTTTTACAACCTTATTATGCTTTAAATCCTTGCTGATTTGTCTTTTTTGTTTAATTTTCTTTGTGGAATTAACCGGAAAAGAGACCCTCAATGTCGGTATCAGTCAATATTGGGTATCGGTCGGTATTGGATCGGGACATGCCTAACTGTATCTATATCGGCCATATCGGATCGGTATCGGCCGATACTTTAAACCACGCAGTCGATATCGGATCGTATCAGACTCTTCCTATGAGTATCGGGATCGGCAGTATCGGCAATATCAGCTCTTTCAGATCGGATTATCAGATTTTTTGGTGTCGAAAAGCAAATAATTATTACTAACTTATTATAATTAGAAAAAAAATATTTTATATTTTAGGCATATTTTAAGTATTTCCTGTTTTGTTTCTTAGCAATTTTGGAATAAATGAAATAGTAGTCAAGCTTGTCGATTGATTTACCTGTAATAGATAATTTTTCTTCTTTTACATGCTTTTACAATCTTATTTTGCTTTTACACCTTGTTGATTGATCTTTTTTCATTCATTTTTTATCGAATTGCCTGAAAAAGAGATACTCGATGTTGTTATCGGTTAGTATCGGTATCGGATCGGGACATGTCAACCGTATCAGGATTATCCATGGTAGTTAAAGTCGGCCTCGCCCCTCACTAGACGAGGCCCCTTTCGGGCGCACCCAGATTGCACCTAAGGCAAGGCGCAACCAAAAAACGTGCCTTATGTTTTTTATATATACAAAAGAGAGAAAATAATTCTTACCTCATACAATGGGAGGGAGATAGCCCTTTACACGGTTGTCAAAGTTGGTTATAGTTGAAATAGAAAAACTAAAATTTACTAAAACGTGCGCCTTGGACGATATGGACCCTTTGCGCCTTAAATGCGCCTTGCGCCTTTGACTACCTTGGACTACTTATCGAATCGGTATCGACCGATATTGCAGACTATGCTTTTATCTTATGCTACCAATCTCCAACTTCACTGCTTCCCGAACTAGCTTATGCATCTTAACCTTTAATCGATGTTCAAGTTTGTATGGAGGATTCACTAGGTACGGATCATTATCAATGATCAAACGCAATGCCTCCAAGTCAAATGATCGTCTGTTAAGGGGCTTGACATCATCAACATCGAGAGAGTAGAGTTGGCCTTTACAATGTACTGATGGATGAGGTTCAACGTAGGCAAAAAATTCAGAACCACCAGAAAATTCGTAAAAGACGATGTAGATGCACAATCATAAGTTCTATACCGCTGCTCTTTGCCCCCATCAAGGAACCTTTCCAATAATGGTTGCAAAGTAGTGCTCTCCGAGACATGATCATGAACAATTATTAGATATTGTTAGAGACGGATAAGGGTGCCCAAAAAGTCATTAGAGCACGCCATAGAATATTAACAAAGTAGTGATGAGGTTCAAAGTAGGTACAAAATTCAGAATCACCAGAAAATCCGTTAGAGACGATGGAGATGCACAATCATAAGTTGGATACCGCTCTTTGATGCACAATCATAAGTTGGACACCGCTTTTTGCCCTCATCAAGGAACCACTCCAATAATGGTTGCAAAGTAGTGCTCCCTGAGGCGGGACCATGAACAAATTATTAGAAATTGTCATAGACGGATAGGGTGCACGAAATAGTCATTAAAGTACTCCAAAGAAAGTGTTCATTAATTAATAGAAAATAGAAATCCTGACGGTGGTCGGATCCAATTGTAGTGGTTGAAGGACTAATATACAAATTAGATGGATGTATAGAACAAAAATGTGGACATTTGTCACCACTTTAATCTCATGTGGAAAACTTGGCATTAATGTTAACTTGATAAGTAGTGCTCCTAGAATATTTTCTTATTTCTTCCTAATCATTGCAGCTTCACAGGAACCATTGAAGGTTGACCATGACTCCCTCCTGTGTCCACAAATGTCTTATTTGCTAGTCCTTGATAGGGTATCAACTTCAACTCCATTGATATGGTATCATCCTTAGTAGCCAGAAGCGGGGACGGAAGCAGGGGCGGGAGCGGGGGAACGCGATTACATAGAAGAGTCTAATGTTGGGAGCGTACGCTGATAAAAATTTATGTTTATTAATTATTGTCATCAAAACTTATAAATATCTTAATATTTATTAGAATTTACAAAGTTCAGTTCAAAGTTACAGATAGATGATTCACATGTTGCTTTTTTTTTAAAGATAAATAAATTTTAGTTTCTTAGTACTTTGATAAACGTATGTTAAAATTTTTTTTCTTCCCAAAATTTATGTCCTCTTTTAAAATTATGGCCATATTATGGGAAGCGCTCATGTCGTCGGAGAAGCGCGCTCTCGTCGTCGGAGAAACGTGCTCCCGTCATCGAAAAACGAGTTCTCAAGTAAGAACCGTCGAATCGAGGTTCTTACTGAAATTTGTTAATCTTTTAGGAGTTTCTGGCTTATAAGGTGTCATCAACTTCAACTCCCATCCACAATCAAAAGACTTCTCCTTCACTTTATAATCTTTGTATAGACTGGGTTTTGACGTTGTTTTCTTCCGGTTTAACTAACATGAAAAATCAGAGTAGCCTTAGGAGATTCTAAGGGGGTAAGGTGTTGAATCGGAGAGTTTTCCTAGACTCGTAACAATACCATTTGCCGCCTGATGATTGGAGCTTAATGTTAGTTTGCCTCCATGATATTATTAGATGTTCTCGGCCTTTCCTCAAGGTGTACTTGTGATAAGTTTGTTATCATGTACATAATTACTTTGCAATGAAGCTCTTCGTGGAGTCCTTCCACAAAGTACTTGGCCTTTTGCTTCTTTGTCTCTCTCAATCCAGTGCAAGTAGAAAGTCATCGGAATTCCTTCACATAGCTTTGTAAATAATTTCTCCTTGACTGCACTCTAAATATTGCTTAAAAACTTCTTGCTCAAAGTACGGAGGAAGGAACCAATGTAGTGTCAGTGCTTGCCCCTTTGGCTTCAACTCGATGGATGCTTTCCTAAATTTTAAATGATTTACTTGTTTTTTGAGTTTCTCCACCAAAAGACACCATTCCTTTTAGCCAATTAATGTCTTTCTTTACTTGTTTCCGCTCGGAGTTATGAGATATTCAAAATCTGCTACGATCCAATCTAGGATCTTGTTGATCTTTTTTAACCCATAAAAATATGGAATATCCACATTGTTTAGCCTAGTGTTGAAGTTTGTATGCGATTTTAGAATTGTTGTAGTTGGTGGTCATTGCAAGGTAGGATCTTTTGCTTTGATACCACGTTGATGTAGAACTATTAGATCCTACACTAGTGGATGCAATGACAAATATGTGGCATCATTGGAATGAGATCGAAGAAGGATAACTAACATCGCCAAAATGCTGCCTTAATTGTTGCTTGAGTGAACAAGCGATTTCCCAGGTCCACGGGTCTTAGTCCACAAGCTGCATTGGATTCCACTAATAAATAAGAGAGAATCCTCAAAGAGTTGTATATTACATTTGAGTTGCAAAACTCTAACATCGAGGACCTTTATAGGCTTATAATCAGCTAAAAAGGAAACATAAGGAAACTCTAATTTAGAAACCCTAACCCAACTATTAGAAGGAAGTCTATGACCAAATAGTCAAGATTGGACCAAACCATCATACTTACTCTATAAAGCCGACTTGGAAGACAGAAGTTGAAGCTCTATAAGTTAGCTTTCCGTTGTAGACTCAAAATCGAGCTTTGACTTTGAGCTTTTGGGCTTTTGAGCTTTGAGTTAATCGGTGCAATTTTTCTACGACATCTGTGCAGTGCATTACATCATGTTGTTAAGAGGTAATGGCCAATTTCCTTGTGCAAAATGTGCAGAAAAACGACTGAGAAAACATGTATTCACAACAAGAGTGCAAGCTCCACAAGATATGCTAGTTTGATTGTGTTCAATTCTCAAACCAAAATCCATTCAACTTCTTATTGTTGCCCATAGGTCATAATGGTTTTGTTTTCGTTAAGCCCGACCAAAACCCATGTAACCTGTCAAATAATTTAAGAGAATTTTTGACAAATTCCATAAATCCAAGAATCTGGTTTCTATGAATTCCTATAAACAAAATAAATATAATGAGCCAGAAGCTAGAATTTGTGGAAATACTATGGAGTGACAGAACATATGCATAATATCCTTAGTGACAAGATATTGAATATTTACCAATAAACAATAATAATATTGTACTGTCTAAAAGCAAGCAAATAAGCAATGCTATAGTTGAGTGCGAGATTCAATAATGTTTGTAATATTCCATTCAAAATGAAAAGCAACATAAATAATACATAAAACTAAGCTTAAATGTAAAAAATATTTAATATTGTTGTAGTTATAGTATGAGATTGGTATGCTGGGTATGCGTGTTAATTTGTGTGTTGTGTGCAAGTTCCACTAGAAACCAAGGTTAATACTATCAGTTTCGTCATCGGTCTCGGACCTTTCTTATGAGTATCGGTTTCGGCTGTTTGTAGTATTTCAGACTGGAGTATCGGCATTTCCGGTTTGGAGGCCAAAACTAATTAAAAACTAGTTAAAGAAAAAGTCAGAATTGTAGCAAAGTAGGTGCTCACTGTACTGTTGCACTCGAAGCCTAGCAACGTAGGTGCTCATTGTACTCTGTTGTATACACAGCACAGATGACAGCAGCATCAGGTACTGAGACACTTTCCAATATTCTAGGAGCATAGTTTCCAGTGCTATTGAAACTAAACCCTACAGCAGCTGTTAGGACCGCAGAGTCATTGCTCTGACTAATACTGACATTATAAAGTTTCAGAAACACATTCACACATAAAGATATTAACTGCTATCCACTTATAGCTTGCAAACTGCATACTCTTAGACCATTTTTTGTGATTTGACAGGCTCTTTCTAATGTTGCAACGGTTTCCTGTTGAATCAAAAGGGCGGCGTAAGAAAACAAGAAGTACTAGTCTGTGGTTCCAGTGTGACTTCTGTTTTACCATAGGATTTCTTTCATAACCATATTTGTTCTCTCTGCCACAGATTGGATTTGTAGCCACCACATGCTTCACTTGTTTCGCAGTTAGATGTGTAATGGTATGTGTGACTTTCCCACATTTGCTAGATCATGATCTTTGGGATATGGCTTTTTGTTGCTGTTGGCTACATAGGAATCAATTTTCTATTCTGATAGTTAAAACCTGCCCTAAGATTTTACTTCTTATTCACAGATTTGCTTCAATGTGTTCGATAAAGATGCGGACCTTGATGTTTTGGACCATCCAATTCTGAACTTGTTGTACTACTTGGTACGGTTTGATCTGTGCTGAACATGCACTTTTAATAATTTTGTTTACATGTTTCTCATATAAATAAGTACTATTAATTTTCAGCACGCAAGTTGGCTCATCATTATAATCATGAAAATGGGTTGTCCTTTAAATTTGTTTGCATCCTATGAATGCCAAGTCCCATGTTGGTTTGAAGTTTTAATATTTTCAAATTAGACATTTGTTTCCCTCTCCTATAGCACACTATTGCAATTGGCCACTCTATATATCTTCTTGAAGATTTAGAGTCAACCACATTGCACCTTAATTTCATTAGTCTGCATTGAAGTAGTCAGAGCACACTTACATAACGGAAGGTAGTTCTGTTATTTCACTTCTTATAATGTTTGCATCCTACATGAATGGTCAAGTCCAATACAATTTGTCATGTTGGTTTGAAGTCTTAATATTTTCGACTTAAGACATTTGTTTCCCTCTCTTATTGCAAACTATTGAAACTCGCCACTATATATATGTCCTTTTTAAGATTTAGGGGACATTTGGCACGCGATTTTTTTTATTGAAGTTTGGACTTTGGAGAGGAGGAGAAAAGTAGAGAAGAATGTGAGAAGGGATTGCAAGGACATAAAATCCTAGATTGCATCTCAAGTGTATTCATATTAATCTGCAATACACCCACAATTACTATTGTACCCTCATAAAATAAATAACAATAATAACTCTAACCCCCCCTCAAGCTGGAGCATATAGGTCAGACATATCGCTTGCTACATAATCAGAAAATGGACCACGATCAAGTGGTTTGGTGAGGATATCCCTAATTGATCTCCTACCGAACATAAAAGAGTGACAATATTTTTCTCAGTAACAAATAACGAACAAAATGACAATCCACCTGATATGCTTAGTGCGCTCATAGAACACCGGATTACTTGCGATACAATTGTCGACTGATTGTCACAACATCTCTATAGGATAGGAACCATAATTCCATTTCATGAAGAAGTGACCACACCCACATCACTCAGAAGCTGTATGAGTCATCACACGGTACTTGGTCTATGCACTAAAACGAGTGACAACATTTTGCTTCTTACTACGCCACGTTACAAGATTGCCACCTACAAATGTACAATAGTCAAAAGGAGACCTCTTATCACCGTGACTTCATGCCCAATCAACATCACTGAATCCCGTCATTGTAAGCAACTGAAAATGATGGTACAACAAACCCTTTCCAGATTGAGACAATTTTATATAGTTATAAATTTTGGTGTATTATACAAAAGATGATAAGTTTGAGATATTTATAGGAAAAGGGATGTGGCGCCATCTAAGATGGCGCCCAATATAATTCTTTAGCTTGGCGCCATCTTAGATGTCGCCAAAGTTTTTTTTTTTTCACTTTTTTCTATTTTTGACGTAAGAAGTTGATTTCTCATCCATAAATAAATAACCCTTCATATACAAATTTATCTCTTTTTTTTTCAAATCTTAGATTTATTTAAATCTAATATTAGAAAAACTAGCTTAGAGATAAAGTTAAAAAATAATTTAAAATATTAAATATTTTTTTCTCAAATCAGGTTGATTGTACATATATAAAATCAGATAAATTTAAAATATCTTTAGAGATAAGTTCTTAAATATTTTTAAAATCTAATATTAGAAAAAAAAACATCTTATCTCTATTTTTTTTTTTCAAATCTTAGATTCATTTAAATCTAATATTAGAAAAAAATAGCTTAGAGATAAAGTTAAAAAATAATTGAAAATCTTAAATATATTTTTTCTCAAATCAGGTTGATTGTACATATATATAAATCAGATAAATTTAAAATATCTTTAGAGATAAGTTCTTAAATATTTTTAAATCTAATATTAGAAAAAAAAAAGCATCTTAGGCGTTTGAAATCGTAGATAAAATTTTCAAATAAAAATTTGTTCCTACTAAATTAATTCTGTAAAATTAATTTATTTTTATAGAATTAATTTAGATGTTTGATTGTCATTATTTTCCTTAAAAAATTATTTTCCATGGATTTGAGAAAAAATATTTAAGATTTTAAATTATTTTTTAACCTTATCTCTAAGCTATTTTTCTAATATTAGATTTAAATGAATCTAAGATTTGAAAAAAGATATATTAGAGATAAGTTTGTATATGAAGAGATAATTTTATTTATGGATTCTTCTTACGTCACAAATTAAGAAAAAAATGGAAAAAAAAAAACTTTGGCGACATCTAAGATGGCGCCAAGCTAAAGAATTATATTGGGCGCCATCTTAGATGACGCCACATCCCTTTTCCTATAAATATTTCAAACTCATCATCTTTTGTATAAATACACCAAAATTTATAACTCTATATAAAATTGTCTCTTCCAGATTAGATAGCCTCCCATTGTGGTTGTCGAGCGAGGGGCATGCATAAACTAACTACTCCAACTGCATAGGTGATGTCTGGTCGTAACATTAAGATATACAAGTTTTCCAAGCAACCGTCTATAATGTCCAACATCCTCAAATAACTCACCTCTGTCAGCATCAAGCTTGTCATGATAATCCATATGAGTCTCAACTGGCCGACACTCCAACATTCAAGTCTTTGAGAGCAAGTTTAGAACATACTTACGCTGCGACAGATACACACCCATTTTAGGTCTAGCAACCTTAATTTCAAGAAAATATCGTCGAACGAAACCAAATTCTTAGTATGAAACTGACGTCTAAGGTAGGTCTTTAAGTCTACAATTCTAGCATGATCACTCCCTAATATAATGATATCATCAACATAAACAATCAACACGATAATATCGATAATATCTGCTGAGGAAGAATGACAAAATACTGAATGATCTGATGTGTTGCGCCGAAATTTATACTAAATGAGAACTAAACTGAACTTGTCAAACAAAGCTCGAGGTGACTGTTTCAGTCCATATAATGCTTTTTTCAATCGACATACGATTTTTTTACTTTCAACAACAACATACTCTGGTAGTTGATCCATATAAACCTCCTTCTATAAGGCACCACGTAAGAAATAATACTTTATGTCCAACTCATATATAGGCCATTGACGATTAACTGCCACAGAGATAAGAATTCGAACTGATTTCAGCAGAGCTACTGGAGAGAAAGTCTCCATATAATCCACACCATATGTCTGATATACCCTTTTGCAACCAACCATTCCTTGAGACGTTTAACTGAACCATCCGAATGATACTTAACAATGTATGCCCATCTACAACCCATTGTCTCCTTTCTAACACGAAGTGATGTAAGCTCCCGAGTCTGATTTTGATGTAAAGCACACATCTTCTCATCCATTGCACTTTTCTAACCAGATGATGATATAGCTTGTTTATAAGTTTTAGAAATGGAAATGGAAGACAATGAAACAGCAAATGTATGAAAATATAAAGAAATACTGTATAAGAAAACATAATTAGAGATGGAATGCGTGTTCCTTATGGTATAAAGGTGTTTACTTTTTTTGAGAGCAATACAAATATCAACTGGATCTGTGGTGATGGGAGCAAACCACAGACACAGAAGCTGATTATTTGAGGGCTGAATTCTACAGAACTACTGGCTGTTCTTGGATCTCTGATAAACCTATAAAAGTTTATTAAGGAGGAATGGAGACAGAAACTGATTCAGGAATGACTGAAAGTTGTATGGAAGATACCAAATCTGATGAAAAGGAAATAAGACGGTCTCTTGAGGGAAAGAAATGGGTAGACTCAAAGAAAGATAACATCTACATTGACATAATACTTGCGTGACTCTGGACTGTAACAACGATAACCTTTTTGAGTGTGAGGATAACCAAGCAAACACATTTCAGAGGTCGATGAGCCAACTTATCTCAATTAGGTTCAAGTTGTAAACAAAAGTGACACACCCAAACACTCGAGGAGGCGAGGAAAAAGGAGTGATATTTGTATGTAACATAGAGAATGGAACTTGCTTATTTAATACAGATGATGGCATACGATTAATTAAATAACATTCAGTAAGAATGACATCTGTCCAATACTGTTTAGGGACATGCATGTTGAACATGAGAGTTCGAGCTCCATTTAAAGTGTCGATGTTTGTGTTCGGCTATACCATTTTGCTGAGAGGAGTGGACACAACTGATTTGATAAATAATGCCACGATCAACACAGAAAGTGTTCACAAAAGTGAGTATACTCGAGCACTATCAGACCTCAAAACTTTGAGGCATTTATCAAACTAAATATATAATTCATTATAAAAGGTAGATGACACACTTGGAAATTCAGATATTTTTTCATTAAATAACACCAAGTCATTCTGGAATAATCATCAATAAAAAAATAACAAAATATTGATTTTTTTTGAACTTTGGACTCTAGACAAACCCCAAATATCAGAATGAACAAGCTCAAAAGACTACAACTGACGACTCTCAACACAATGAGAAAAAGAACTATGGTGATGCTTGTCTAAGTGATAAGCCTCACATTCAAGAACATAAACATGACCCAAATTAGAAACAACTTGACACAAATTAGCCAAAGACGGATAGCCCAAACGATAATGCCACTGTAACGAAGAAGTCGAAACATCATGAAAGCTTTTCCAGGTAAATCCAAGTAATACAATCCATCTCTTTCATGTTCCGAACCAATCATCTTCTTCGTCCTGAGGTCCTAAAAAAACACAAGAATTGGAAGAAAATATTACAATACATTGAAGCGATTTGGTTAACTGGCTCACAAATAGCAAATTGAAAGTAAAGTCAAGCACATAATGAATCAAATAATGGCAGTGATTGAGTATGGTGGATGACACCGTTCCCAAGCATAGGACAAGTAGACCCACCAACCAAGATAATATTATGTTCATAGGCCTACGATTGTGAAAGAGAGTTTATACCAGACATATGAGAACTTGCTCCTGAGTCGATGACCCAAGAGGTAGAAGGTAACTAGGTTGCCATAGGATTACCTATATCTTTCATGGTTGCAGCAGGT
>JANAVB010011647.1:0-35448 GCA_029216955.1 Iris pallida | reverse complement strand
TAGTTATTTACTAATATTTTATCCATTTTAATTAATTCTTAATTAATCAGTAAATTACGTTCTAATCTACGATTATGCGTCTAAACACAACCACCCAAATCACATCCACCAGAAAATAAAAATAAAAACTACGCTACACAATACAATGGCACAGCTAATGATCCTAGGGTGGGGTTATGCCCTGTACAATTTCTTTTACATCAAATAAGAAAAATTGACTTAATTATTAAATAAAGTGCAGGAATTTAAATAACTAATAAATAGCCTAAATATTAATTAAAATAATTTAAAAGAAAGCTAAGAGTCTCAGACTCGGTCCATTCCTCAAAATTCGGCTAATACCACAACGTCCGGTCGGACCGGTGCGTTTGCATTTCGCCGGGGCCCACAGACCGGTACGGTCGTCACCCGAAAATTCAGTTTTAAAATTCATTTCCGGAAACAAATTTTGAAATCAAATAAATATAGTTTTTTTGTAAAAATTTGGGCAGCACTTCCTCTATTTCGGGACAAACCCAAAACTGGAAAATGCGCCACAGAAACCTGCAATTATTCCAACCAATAATCCCCAAAATTATAACCACCAAATTAACTTCCAAAACCACCAGAAATAATTCCCAATCCACAGAACTTCCCGAAATATTCGGGAATCCCACAATCAAACCAAACCACACAAAATCCAGTAGATAAAATCACAGAAATATGCTAACGCAGTTAACCGAATAAAATACGCAGCTAACCGGATTTTCCAAAGGGAAACCGGGGACCGATTCTCATCATAGACTCGACACGGTAGGGACGAACTACTCTGATTAACAGGAAATTTACCGAGAGGCTCGATGACGGAGTCCGAAGGGTGGCCTCGGACTCGGGACGCGCCGTCATGGACTCGAGAGTCTCCGGACAGCGTTACGATGCGCTGCGAACGCCACAGACAGCGGGGAAAATGGCCGAGATCGACGGAAGACGGGTCCACGGGACAGCCAATGGGCACCGCGGAGGGCACCGCGGAACTTGGCGACGCTGGAGGCTGTTGGTGGGCGGATCCCGCGGGGACAGCGCGGGGGAAGGCGCGGAGCCGCGCGCGCTGGAGGCGGCGGCCTCGGGTCGCGGGGACAGCCGAGAAGGCCCGGCCGGCGGTTTGTCGGCCCGCGGGAGGGGCGCGGACGGCCGTAGGGAGGCGCGAAGGGGTCGGCCAAGGCCAGCGCCGGAGATGGAGCCGCGGTCGGCGCGGAAGGCGGGGGTGCGCCGCTCAGGCCGGCGGCTAGGGCTGGGGCTCGGTAGGGGAGAAATAGGTTGGGGTTTCCAGAGAGATGGGTAGGGAGAGAAGATGAGTTTTGGGGAAAAATATGTGGGAAGAGAGATAGAGGTTCTGTAAGTTAAAGGGAGAGGAGGAGAGTTTGAGATGTGTGTGGGAAAAAGAGAGATGAGAGTAGTTGAGTGAAATGCTAAACTCTTGTGACTTCGTGGGAAACAGAGAAGTGGGGAAATGGGAGAATAAAAAGGAGTGTGATGATGAACGTTTGGAGAAGGTGGAGGGTTAGGTGTGAACCTGTCCTCTGAGTGAGAGAGAAATAAGGAGTTGAGAATATGAAACGAAGGGTTGGTAGTGAGTTCTGTGTGTGGTGGAGTGTGAGGTCAGGGAAAGAAATAGGTAGGCAAAGAATGGGTGTGTGAGTGTGGGGTGCTGGTCCTACGGGACCAGCTAAATAATTATTTATTTATATTATTTTTTTTAACCAAGTCAATAATCAGAATTAAGAAGGAAATGAAAGGATATGGGTTTGGTTCAGGCCTGGGTCTGGGTTCGGACTCGGGTCTGGGTCTAAATCAAAAGTCAATGTTGTTAATAATTTTGCAATAATTTGCACCCAAAAATATTTAATAATAATAATAATAAAAAAAAAATAGAAATACTAAAAATACTATTATAATTAATTAAAAAATATGGGTTTCACAGAATGTTACAAGGAAAAAATAGTAATTTTCAAACTAAAGAAAAGGAGGGAGAAATTGTTTCCCACACCCACGATTCATTTCTCCATACTAAGAATTAACTTTATCTTCTAATTTTTTAGCATTTTCAAATATCCGGAAAAAATGATAGAAATAATAATTTTTCAGAAAAAGGAAATAAAAAGAAAATTTTCTTACCTTCCATTATGTGAACAAACGAGGCCTAAGGTCACCGTGTAAGTTAAAGCTTGTCACTTCGAGTAAAAAATATTAATTTTCTTACCTTCCATTATGTTACATAATATCTAAAATTTATAAATATATAAGATATGTGAGTTTTTCTTAAGTATATAGAGCTAATTATTTATTATGATTGTACAATTGAGAAGGATGTTATATATAAAATTAAAGTTATGTTAACATAACATCATCGATAAGACTATAATACTACATAATAAGGGTGATTTTTTTTCCTCCAAATATGTCCTTGCATATGTCTTACTATAAAATTATTCATTTAAGTTAATAGGGACAGCTAGTTAATTACGTGAGCTATCATTTGATCTTTCTAAACAGTCTTCCATTAATATATATTATATATATATATATATATATATATATATATATATATATATATATATATATATTGCAAATGACCTCTAGCCTAGTGGTTAAGAGAGATGCATGCGGTCCAAGTGGTCGGGAGTTCGAGTTCGCCACAAGTACCCATTGCTTCAAAAAAAAAATAAAAAAAATAAATAAAATATTATATATAATATATATATATATATATATATATATATATATATATATATATATATATATATATATTAAGACATATGTCTTTTAGCCTTCATAATAATAATATATACTACTACATAATGAGAAAGTTGAACTTCACTAGAAAACTTCTCTTTCTAATATATACTTACATATGTTTTACTAATTAAAATTATTCATTTAGGTTAATAAAGACAGCTAGGTAATTACGCGAGCTGTTATTTGATCTTCCTGCTTAAGTCTTCCAACATATATAAAACAATATGTATAATACTACAATAGTGCTAGTATATAATAAATGTATATTATTATGAACTTTTACACAAGCACATTTTACATGGGTAGTTGCACATTTTAGGTGAATGGTTTGTTTGTTGAATGTGCTTGTGCCGGTAACTATACAAAAGACACTTATATAATATCATTTAAATAAAGATTATGGATACTAATTCTATAAAGAAAACTAATTCTTCACACGATTGAGTTTCTTGTCTAACACATCATAATATCAAAATCATGTGAACAATATAACTTATTCCTATTAAATTTTTATTTCGGTTGGACTGAATTTTTTTGGATAAATTTGGCTTTGTCAAAAATAAAAATAAAAAGTACATTAAAATCTTTTTGAAGTGAATCTTTTTGAACCCTACCTAAAGATCTTTGGTTCATGGCGGTCTTCTACCTTCACCAAATTATATTGTGGTCGATTTTTTTCCTTCTAATTCCTATATATTTATTACAATTTGGTTTATCAAAACATGATAAATATGCTAAGTAGAACGGATATATTCAATATTTGAAAAAAAAAACTTCAATGTCGCAACTTAATATAAACTGTCCCGTCTTGACTGGACATGCCACGTACATTATGTATGTGAATGATAGGGCCATTGTCATATGTGGTCCTCTTCTTGTCCAACCATTCATTTGAATGGTAGACGAAAATTATAAATCATTTTTTCGTACTTGGCTATTTTTATTGTTCACATTCAAAGCCATTGTTTTTTTTTTGGGATTACGATGATGGAAAGTGCAGATAGAAACTCCTAATTTTGGAGGACCATAAGTTGGTAGTGGTCGAATATCAAATTAAGTGGTCGAGGAGTGATTTGAGACAATTCCTACCATGTTGGTAGTTTCCCTCACCTGTCTACTTCTCCCAACATCAGAATCAGATCCCTCAATTATTTGAGAGAGAGGAGAGAGAGAGAACAAGACAAATTGAGGTTTTTTTGGCTTAATTGTACTTTGATATCCTCAACTATTTCGGTTTTTCAACTTCATACGCTAAACTTTTTTACTCAACAACTTAATACCTCAACTATTATTTTTTTTTCAACTTCATACCTAAAATTTTAAAAATTCCGAAAATGTCATTATCCCTTCCATCTCCCCTTCTCCCCTCCCCCCTCCCCACTCCGGCCACCCCCTTCTCCCGCACAGCCCCAGCCCCCCCTCCCCCCCCCCCCCCCCCCCCTCCGGCCACCCCCCTCTCCCGCTTCCGGCCAACCCCCCTCCCCCTAGGGCACGGCGCGTGGGAGGAGGGGGGGCTGGGTGAGGGTGGACGGAAGCGGGAGGGGAGGCGGCCGAAAGCGGGAGGGGGTGGGGGTGGCCGGAAGCGGAAGGGGGTGGGGGGGGGGGGGGGGGGGGGGGATAATTTTCAAGTTTGACCATGGGTATTTTCGTCCAAATTGGTTTTCGGTATCAACTTATTACAAAAAAAAAAGTTTTGGGTATCAAGTTGAAAAACATGAATGAGGATGATTTGAGACAATTCCTACCATGTTGGTCGGGTTTCCCTCACCTGTCTACTTCTTCCAACATGAGAATCAGATCCCTCAATTATTTAACAGAGAGAGAGAGGGAGAGAACAAGACAAATTGAGGGTTTTTTTTTCATAAGAAGGTAAAATTTATTAGAATTTCTTGATAATTGTTCGAAGGCCTGCAAACTTAGTCCGAAGGTTACATTTCATTCGAAGTCCATATCTCCACCCCGAAGGCCCGCACCAGCTAGACAGCCTACAAATTAGGTCCGAAAGCCTATGAATTCGGCCCGAAGGCCTACAAATTTAGTCCGAAGACTACAATCCAGTCCGAAGTCCACATCTCCACTCGAAGACCTGCACCCGGCCAAAGACCTACAAATTTAGTACGAAGGCCTACAAACTCAACATGAAGAGTACATTACGGTCTGAAGGCTACATATCCTCTCGAAGGCCTGCACCTAGACCGTATAGCCACACCAGCACCACTGCACCAAAAAAATTCCCCAATGAAAATTAATTTGCATTTTTCATGACTCGAATCCACATCAACCATGGAGGATGCCTCACCCCTTAGGCACTTGAGCTATAGGTGATTGGCTTGAGACAAATTGTTTGTTTGATAGTAGCTATATAATTTCTCAATAATATATTTATTTTTATTTTTTTTATCCATCAATGATAAATAGAAAACTCTAAGTTGCTATTAGTTCAAGTTTTGGAGGCTTAGAAATGAGATATGAATTCTTATGCATGTTTGGCTGTTCTGTGATTAAAAAACTGGGGTAGAATATAGGGGATTTCAATTTTCCATATATGTTGGTAAAATTAAAACCAATACTAAAAATATTTTTACTTTTGAGTGCATTAAGACAATTTTTGTATGATAATATCTTTAATGACACCAGCTGAATTTAAGTAACAATCGTATTATAAAATTAATGAAAGGTATTTAAATGTGAAAAATAAACAACTAAAGATTCTCATTTATGTCTGAACCAAACTTGAGAATTTAAAAAAATCAAAATTTATATTGCATAATTTTAACCTAAAAAAAAATGAGTATGTGAATGTGAATTCCGTTACAATAGAAAAACAACAATACTACGGGGGCAAACTTTAATTTGTTTCAATTTTGACGTTGACCGAGCTAAAGAAGACGTCGGGATGAACTTGCATCAGTAAAGCGCATCTGGTGTAGTGGTATCATAGTACCCTCCCACGGTACTGACCAGGGTTCGATTCCCTGGATGCGCAAATCATGTTTTTTAATTTATTTTAATTCATGACATTAAATTTGTATAGGTGTGTCCACTTTTTGGTGAAATTAAATTGGCCTTCTTCTACCCAATTTCTATACGAAAATGCGGGCTAGCCCGCACGCCGGCGTGGCACTCCCCCATTGGCTCCCCCCCCCCTATTCGCGTGGAGCCTATGCCGGCGTCCTGCCAATGGGGGAGCGTCGCGTGGTCGCGGGCCATGTAGCACCGCCGATTTCTATATTCTAAATTTATAATGTGGGAGCCCTTAAGGTCAATTAGTCCATTTTTGTTCATAGTGGTTTTGACTAATGGATGTGAAACGTGTAATTTTTTTTTTTAGATGGTGAACAAACATCCTAGTTTTGGCGGTAAACAAAAATGGACTCTAAGGTCGATAATAGTTGTGTCCCATCTAGAGGAGCTTCAATTAGAGTGTCATCATAGTCTCGTCCCTTGCACTAGCTATTGCCTGGGCTTCAAAATTTATAACTCATTTTGTATAATAGTATATTTGAATTTGGAGCCTAAATTTCTAAATTCTACATCATTTATTGAGTTTATATCCATTCATCTCATTTGGGTATCAATATTTATTTATTTACTATCCATTCAAATCCAACCCATTTTATATTTATTTTTATTTTATTTTTTTTTACAAATTTGCACCTCGAGATGCATTTTGGAGCTCCATCTACTATTGCTGCTCTAGTTGAATTAATATTAACTATAATGGCATCAATAGTAGATGGAGCTCAAAAATACATATTTTGGCCCAATTTTGTAATCAAATAAATTAATATATAATGGATTGAATTTGTATGAGAACAGTAAATAAATAAATCTTGAGTCCCAAACATGAGGAATGTATATAGATTTATATATCATCCTTCTTTATTTTTTCCCAAAAAAAAATTTAAAATCTATAATTTACAAATTGGGATCCAAATTTAGTCTTATCATTTTACAAATTAGTTATACATTGTGAATGTGGAAATTTTAAAGTCTATAATACAACTAGTGTGTGTGACGTAATGATCGCGTGACTCTAATTAAACTTTACTATTCTACAAATACTTCCATTGTTGTTATTTTAGTCTGAGGTCACCATGTAACATTGAAAATGTAGTCATTTGGAGTATTTATTATTATTATTATTAATTTATGTAATGAAAACATTATCTCTAGCCATCGACCCACTTTATGTTACATAGTAGAGAAAAATCAGAAAATATGTAAAGATATATGTGAGTTATTTTTAAGTGTACAGGGTTAATTACTTTTTGATTGTAGAATTGAGTAGGACGTTATGCATAAAATTAAGAGTTGTGTTAACATGCTAAAAACATACGATAATATATCGATAAATGTGTATTTATATTCATATTTACACAAGCACATTTTACATTGATAATAGCATATTTTTTTACTAATAATTTTTATTAAATGCATGTGCTGTTGGAAAAGAAACGCGGAAACCTTTCTCCAAACTGGAGAGTACCTGCGAGAGGACCGAGCAATACAACGCACGAACCCAAAAACAACCACACAAAACAATCCACGCAGACACAGATAATTTTTGACGTGGAAAAACCTTGCGGAAAAAAACCACGGGACGATCGGAGTCCAACCCTGAGAAGCCTCCACTAATGGAATAGAAGAATTACACCCTCTACAAACTCCTCCCGATCCAAATCGGATCCCCACAACACTCAGAGATAAGAACAATGATTACAAGGCTACGAAGAGCGAGAACGACGAGTAGATATTACCCGAACACGATCTCCTTCGAATGGCGACCTTCAATCCTCCGTCTTCTTCTCCGAAGTTGCAATGGCACTCTTGCCTCCTTCCTCTCTCAAAGTTGTGTTGCCTTTGCGATATGTTGTGTGAAACCCGTATTTTTAGTTTACTTCTAATTTTTTTTTTTGCTAAATAAAATTTTGTTAGCAATAAAAATTTTTCTTTAGAATAATGTTAGATGTTAATAATATTTATTTAAGAGTAAATTATTTTCCAAATAGTTAAACTTGGATTTTTGGCATGTCAGCCCGGACTTGAACCCAAATTTGAACATAAAATATTTTTATAAATTGTACAAAAATTTTCTAAATAATATTTCCTTTAAAAATATTTTTAGTTGTCTAAAATTTTCCTAGCCCAAAGCCTTTAAATTTTATTGAAACCCATTGCTTTGGCCATTAGTTTCAATCCTGGCCCAAACTCATTATTTTCTAAGTCCAATTGGACCTAACCCAAGCCAATTATAGGCTAACCTATAAATCTTGAATGGGTTTCAAACCCATTCGTATGTCTCAACCCATTAAGTCTATACTTACTCTTGGTATTGAATGACATATATTAAGTGTCTGATGAAGATAACATTCAATAGCCTTTTTCATTCTTCTTTAGTGTTGGGTGCTGTGAGTGGCCTTTGTGAACCGAAGAAGTTTTCTTCTTCTTCCCCACCCGTTGACCCCCCTCGCCTTCCATAACCCGGCCGACCATCAAGCCATGGTGGCTCTCCATCTTCTTAAATGGTAACCTTCACTACCTATTTCCTATAAAAGGGGCTTTTCCCCATCATTTTTTTCCACACCATCACCATCTTCTTCATCCTCTTTCCAAATCAACTATTTTCCGGCGATCCCCTTCTCGATCCTCCCCGGCGAACCACTGGCCGAGTTTTCCCGAGGCCGACGCCCCTTTCCAGCGCGACCGAGCCGCTTCCCGGCGCTCCCGTCGACCCGCGCGGCCCCGCGTCACCGCCGCCCGCGCCCGACCGGCGACCGCCGCCGTCCACCGCCGGCACCCCCGCGTGGCCTTCGTCCGTCGACCCTTTGCTCGCCCCTGTCCATGTCCAGCACTGTCCGTTTTGCCGTTCGGTTCCGCGACCCAAATTCGGGATTTCCTTCGACTTCGGTTTTGGGTATAATTTCTGGAACTCTATTTTCCTTTCTGTCGATGATGAATTCTCTGGTCCCCGAATCCTTCGGGATTTCGGTTTTCGACAACGTAATAGTTACGTTGCTATTTCGGCTTTTCCGAAAATCTCGGAAATGATTGCTGTGGTTTGTTTTCTGTGATTAAATAGAATTATTAGGACAGAACTGGGTTCTGTAGTTTTTCTCGGATTTTTGAGAACTTTTTAAGAAGAGATTCTCTGTTTTCTGTATTCTCGGGTTTTCGAGAATTAATGGAAATGATTGGAGATTCAAATTTTTGCTCTTAAGCTCTGTGAATGAGATTGGATAATGTTCTGTTATTGCTTTTGGGTTCTGTTGGGAATTTTCGGTTAATATGCTGGAATTGAATTCTTTTGGGAAGTTAAATCGGAATGGTTTCGGGTTTCGGGAATTTCGTTATCATTTCGGAAATGCTGTGTTGGCTTTGGAAAAATATGTTCTATGGATATATATATGAATTTCGAGTTTTGGAAATTATTTTGCAGGTATATCGGAAGCATTTCCCAGTTTTTGGGTTGACCGAAAACAGAGGGAGTGCTGCCGAAATTTTTAGAAAATTATAAAAATGATTTTCAAAGGATTTTCGGATAATATTATTTTTTATATTATTTTGGGCGACGACCATATTGGTCAATGGGCCCCAGCGAAATGCAAACGCACCGGTTCGTCCGGACGTTGAGGCAGAATAGCTGTATTTGAAGATTGGACCAGTTCTGAGACATTCTAATAATTTACAAATTTAATTAAAATTTTATTATTTAATTTTTAGGTGATTTAAAAGGACTAACCCATTTTTTCTCTTATTTAAATTCATGTATTAATTTGTAAGGGCATAAGCCTATTCTTTTATTTTCTGCAAAAGTTTGTAATCAGTAGGAACATTAGATTTGTGAATTCTGGGATTGAGTAAACGAGTAGGATTAATCAATAATATTATTAATTATTAATTAATAATTCACGATTTTCTCATTTTAAGAAAAGAAATTATATTTTTATTTAGTTATTATAAAACACCAATCTTTTTCCCAATAAGTTAATAAAATACCAAGTTTTATATTTAAATTGAAAATTACAAGTTTTCCCGAAAAACCTAAATAAATTGAATTTCTAAATTCAAACTCATTAGTAAACGTTGTGATGTTGTGTTAGTTAGCTAATAACTAAAATAGACTAGGAAAGACAAATAGAGATTGCAACTAGATTATTTTGCTGGTATTTGTATTTCTGAGATAAGTTCCCCGGAATGTAGGATTTCAAGGAAGAACGTGACCTTTCGAATCCCGAAGTACAAATCTCGACCAATTGAAATTCAAGGCAAGTATGGTTGTGTTAATTTCAGTTTAATTAATATTAGAATATTGCATATTAAATACACAATTGTTACACGTACTCTCTCCTAGAGTAACACATTGAATCATTGCATCGGGATAATGGGGAGTAGTGTAGTTATCTATGATCAAAGCCCAATAGTAAATGAATGTGCGAGCTTACACCTCTTCACACGGGGTTAGGCCGGACCGTATCAATAGGATACAAGTGAATCATCCTAAACCGGTCATAGATACTGCATACTCAAATCACAATTGTTTTATAGTTGAAAATCATTGTTTCCAAAGTTATTTTAATATTTCAATTTTCTATTCATTATGCAAATTGTTATTTTCATAATTGTACTTGCTCCTTTCCTGACTGGATCCCCCACACCCAATAGGTTCTATTGATGACTCAGAGCTACATATTAGTAGCTATTACGACCCAGAGCTGTATCCTGCTATGCTTCCAGAGGAGGTTCCTGATGTTGATGATGACACTTCTGCTTAGATGGAGATTTGTTGTCTTTATTTAAATTAATGTTATTTTAAAAGTGGTGAACTCTTTTGTAATGAACAAGTTTATTTTTATCGTTAAATAAAATGTTGTGGCAATTATAAATTCAAGTGTTGTTGATTGTACCTGCATATGGAATACAGCTTACTGCCGCCGTCTCAACAACGGTGCAGGCTGGACATGATCCGAGTCGACCCAAGAAATTGGGATCGGGTCGTGACATGTTGCATCAATGAATTAGGGTTGGGAAATCCCAATATAACTCCCTAATCCCGCAGCAAACCTGAACCGTTGGATTAGATCCAGTGGTAAAAACTCACCCTAAAATCCGCTTCAGCCCCCGACGACACAGAGTTCGGTCAGAACTCTGTGTCGAGCAAACATCACCTAACGCCAACATTCTGGAACGGCCAGACCGAGTTCGGCCAGAACTCGGCCTGGGACCGAGTTCGGGCCGAACTCGGCAGGCCCAGGCCAGAATCTCCCTTAGGAGCAGCAGCAGCAGTAACAACTCCCCGTCGCCTACTTCCCGAGCTTCTTCGACATACGAACGGCGCTCGTCGCACTCCGGGTCTTCTCCACATAGGTTGGGAACCCCACCCACTCCAACAAATCTTTTCCTTCACAACTATGGGGAGGATGTCGTCATGGCCGACGACCTGCCTACAGTACTCAAACTTCTCCCTTGGTAGAATCTTCGTGAACATATCAGCTCCGTTGTCATCTGTATGAACCTTCTCAAGCTCCGCGTCCTTCTTCTCAACCACATCCCGTATCCAATGATACCGGGTCTCGATGTGCTTGGACCGGCTATAAAATGTCTGATTCTTCACAAGGTGGATAGCACTCTGACTGTCGCAAAGCAAAATATACTGCTCTTGCTTCAGTCCTATTTCCTGCAGCAGCTTCTTCATCCACAACAGCTCCTTGCAAGCCTCCGTCGCTGCAATGTATTCCGCCTCCGTCGTCGACAAGGCAACACACTTCTGCAACCGCGACTGCCACGACACTACTCCTCCCGCAAACATCATCACGTAGCCTGAAGTCGATCTTCTCGTGTCTACATCTCCAGCCATATCAGCGTCGGTATATCCAACCAGCTTCGGCTCGTCACCACCAAAGGAAAGTCTCCAACCAGCAGTGCCCTGAAGATATCGTAGAATCCACTTGACCGCACTCCAATGTACCCTTCCAGGATTTGAAAGATACCTGCTAACCGTACCAACTGCATGAGCAATATCTGGCCTCGTACACACCATAGCATACATAAGGCTCCCCACAGCTGAAGCATATGGAACCCGCTCCATATCTTCCTTTTCGTCCTCGGTAGATGGACACTGTTCCTCAGTCAGCTTAAAGTGAGCAGCAAGAGGGGAACTCACTTTCTTCGACCCGTCCAACCCGAAACGCTGAAGTACCCGGTGAATGTACTTCGTTTGGGACAAGTGTAGCAGCTTGGACTCTCTCTCTCGGCTGATCTCTATCCCAAGAATAGTCTTCGCTGCGCCCAAATCCTTCTTAGAGAAGGCAGCGCCCAGTTGGCGCTTCAGCTCCGCTATCCTAGTGGCATTCCGACCTACTAATAGCATATCATCAACATAGAGCAACAAAATGATGAAATCATCCTCGGCAAAAATACCTCACAAATGCACAATGGTCCGACGTCGTCCGTGCATAACCATGCTCCCCCATAAACGACTCGAACTTCCTGTACCACTGCCTCGGAGCCTGCTTCAGACCATACAAGCTCTTCCTCAACCGGCAGACCAAATATGACTTGCCCTTCTCACAGAATCCCTCTGGCTGCTCCATGTACAACTCCTCCTCAAGATCACCATGGAGGAATGCCGTCTTCACGTCCATCTGCTCGACCTCCAAGTCGAGACTGGCTGCTAATGCTAGCACCACCCGAATAGACGAATGCTTGACGACAGGCGAAAAGATCTCATCATAATCCACGCCTTTCCGCTGACCGTAGCCTTTAACTACCAGCCTCGCTTTGTATCGAGGGCGAGTAGCATCATCCGTCTGCTTCACTCTAAACACCTATCGATTCTTCAAAGCCTTCTTGCCCTTTGGCAACCGCACCAGCTCATAAGTGGAATTAGTGTACAAAGAACTCATCTCCTCCTGCATAGCCTCCATCCACTCCTGCCTGTGTTCGTCTTCCATAGCCTCTGCAAAACTTTCGGGCTCTCCCCCGTCAGTCAATAGCACATACTCATCTGGTGAGTATCTCGTAGATGGTCGATGTAATGCCTGTGTTCGTATTTCGTATTCTTGGAATACGTGTACGTATTTATTCTTGTATTGCCTAATTTTCTGGCTTGGCATTTCCTTCTCGGCTTGGTCTATTCCTGGTTCGGGTTGGTTGGTTCGGCTTGGTTTGGTTTTGATTGGGTTCATGATGAACCCAAGGTGAACCCCTACCTACCACCACCATTTTGTATTTATTAGCCCTCTTTATTCTCTCTCTTCATTTATCATCTTCTTCTTCCTCATTTACTTCCCTACCTACCAGAGAGAGGAGAGAGAGATCTAGGCAAGTGCAACTTGCTTCATGGAGGAACTCCAACTTTATTACTTCATTCTCTTCCTTACTACATTCTAAAGCACTTTAGTACTTGGCATTTTTACTTTCTATGGCTAGATTCTTGTAGATCTATGTTTATTTTATTTTCAGATTTCTTGGGTTTTGATCTACTTAATCTTGTTATTTCTATGTTTTGATGGTTCCATGTTGTAGAGAATTTTGTTCTACCCCATTTTGACCTATGGAAGTTCGGATTTGGGCTCCGGATAAAAGTTTTATGAAGCTTGGAAGGCATAGGTTCCTAGTGTTCTTCTCCTCGGAATTTTTGAAGAAGAAGAACAGTTCCCTGGCGCATGGCTGTACTTGACCGCATGAGTATTCATGCGGCAAATCGCCATCAGCCGCATGAGACCCTTGTACTTCTAAACCGTATGAAACTTAGTCCCAGCCGCATGAGGCTGAGTCTCATACTCAACCGCATGGGCTCATTTCCCATCAGCCGCATAAGTCTACATGGACTTAGTCGCAGGGCTGGGAACGAACTCTTCTCGAGCCGCATATGCAACTGTTTTCCCCCCAGCCGCATAAGCCATCGCATTGACCCAGCCTCATGCGCCCTCACTTCTTCCGGGCCACATGGGTTTTGCTATGAGAGCCGCATGGACTTGAGTTCGCCATCAGCCGCATGAAGACCCTTTTCTGATTCGAGCCGCATATGCGCTCACCTCCCTGAACCGCATAAACTCAAGCACTTGCCAGCCGCATAAGCCCTGATCCCCGAGCCGCATGAGAACCCTAGACCCTGGCCGCATGGACTTCTGAGTCCGGGCCGCATGATCCCGATTAATTCCAGCCGCATGCGCCTTGCATTTCCAGCCGCTGGCGCCCTTGTACTTCCAGCTACATGCGCCCCCTCCTTTCCTGGTCGCATATGACTGAACCGCATGACTTTCTCATGGTCCTGTGTATTATTATTTAGCATTATTTGCCCATGTTTCGTAACTCTTTTATTAGATATTTAACGTCCATTTTATATCCTTACGCCTTTTGTCCTGAACTTGAAAATCATGAATTCATTTGTATGTTTGGAATTGATAATGGAACACGACCTGATAGTGACCCGTAGTGGTGCACTCCTGACATGATAACCTGGCATGACCTGATAGTGGCCCGTCGTGGCGCACTCCTGACAAAGTACACCTGACATGATAACCTGACATGATTTCTCGAATAGCTGTTGCAACGGCTACCTGACATGACATGACCTGTATAATTGATCCTAACACCGTGGGCGATTGTGCTTGTGCAAATAATCCAGTCCTGTCTTGCATCATGTCTAGGAGGGAACTCCTGAGTACCACGGTCAGGAGTACCTACTGAAATGGACTAAGATTAATGACTAGTATAATTCACTAGACATGAAGAGATGTTCTCCAGTTACAGGCAATCCCGTTATCCCGGTCGCAAATGTTTGGACTTGTAGCCTGCCGACGAGTATGGCACATTTCCAGCCCACTGTCATGTGGGACACTCTTGATTGTCACTTTAATAATTGAACTCTATTGTCACTCTAATGCATTGTACTCTCTGAATTGTCACTATAATGATTGCCTGGATAACCTGGATAGCTGCAGGGCCTGTGACTACTTGGAGCATCTCATTGCATCTTGCTAGTAACTAGGATTGTGATAACCCTAGTTAGTTAATGTAGAAAGTCGTAGGCAATGATTGGCCGTGATTGCTTGGATGGAGTCTAGTCCAGTATAGTATTGTCTAGAATTGATTAATTGTAAGATCGTACCAGAATGATTGAATGATTGTCACTCCAGATTGTCACTATAATGATTGTCACTCCAGAATGTTACTTGACCTGATTTCTTATATTTATCTTACCGATAAATGGTGAGAGAAACCAAGTTCCGTTCAGACGAAGGGTTACAACCCCGGTCCTTGTTTGGTTTACGGGTTGTAACCTGGCTATCTGAATAGTCCCATGGTTATCTCATCGTATATCATCCTGTCATACTTTCTTTCCATATGTCCTGTCTTTTAGTGATTCTATACAAGATTGTCTTTTATAATTACCCATCATGCTTTTTCTTAAACTACTGCCTTTTTATTATGTAATTATACTCTTGTGCTAATTGCTGGTTTTAGTTCTTAAGTGAAGCCTCCTTTGTGGCACTTGCTCTTTCTGGGGTCTGACCCAGCTGGTTTTGTATGGCCAGATACCGGAGCAGCACCAAAGGATCTCCCTGCTTTTCAGCCCGATGGTGGTCACCAGGCATAACCAGGGCAACGAGTGGGTTTATTTTTGCTCTCCCACTCTATTGTAAAATTATTCTTTTGAGGCGTTTAGCCGCCGAGCAAGTGTTAGCTCGTTTGCAACTTTATTTACTGTCTGCCTACGGGCTGTAAGCATGATTGACAACTCGAGGTTGATCATGTATGACTTAAACTCTTGTTAGTCCTTACATTTTGTACGACTAGCTTCATGATCATCTGGATATATAATGTTTGGGACGCCTTACAATTGTATATTTGGTGATCTGATATCTTGTGATTATTATTAGTTGGTTGAGATTGAGACAATAGGCTATTTTATGACCTTAAGAGACTGATGGATTGTAGTGAAACCCTCACATATCTAGACAGCCGTGACCGTATAGCGGTGTGGATTCCATTCCGTTATACGTAGCTGGCTATGTCTGCTCCCGCTCTCCAGTATTCTGGTTCTGGGGCGTGACAGTCGTCGATCCCTGTCACTCCTCCTCAAAGGAACCACTGGTGCTGGCTGTATACCGACAGCCTCCTCCCCTTCAGGAACTACCTCTCCGGTATGCTCATCCTCCTGAGGGACACCCTGACCACCATCAGCAGGCTGATGATCAAAGTTGGGAGCAACTCCATGTACTGGCTCCCCCATAACTGGATCCTCTGCGATGTCCTCTGGAAACTGCTCGAAGCGAAATGACTATAACTCAGGCAATTCCTCAGCCTCAGAAGGCGTCTCGGAATCCTGAGTGTTGGTCATGGTCTGATCCTCGACGAATACCACGTCCCTGCTTCTGTAGAGCTTTCCTTCCACTGGGTCGTAGAGTCTATAGCCAAACTCATCCCGACCGTAGCCGACAAAGACGCATCGCCTCGTCTTCGGCTCAAGTTTGGTCCTCTCGTCCTTCGGTACATGCACGAAGGCCTTACAACCAAACGCCCGCAGGTGATTGTATGACGGCTCTTTGCCGTACCATACTTTATCAGGCACATCACCCTGCAAAGGAGCACTAGGAGACAAATTAATAACATAAGCAGCTGTGAGAAGAGCCTCACCCCAATAACTGTCCGGCAAGTTTGCTTCTGACAGCAAACACCACACCCTCTCCATCAGTGTCCTGTTCATGCGCTCCGCTACACCATTGAGCTGAGGTGTCTTTGGCGGAGTCTTTTGGTGTCGTATCCCTTGCTCTCTGCAATACGCATCAAAGGGACCGATGTATTCGCCGCCATTGTCGGACCGAACACACAACAACTTCTTGCCCGTCTCCCTTTCAACAGAGGCCTGAAACTCCTTGAAAGTAGGCATCACCTGATCCTTGGTCTTTAAGGCATAGACCCAAATCTTCCTGGAACAGTCATCAATAAAAGTCATAAAGTAAGAAGCACCACCAAGAGATTTTACCTTCATAGGACCGCAGACATCCGAGTGAATCAACTCGAGCAACGCCGGCTTCCTCGAACTTGGGTGACTTTGGAAAGACACCATATTTTACTTTCCAGCTAAACAGTGCGTGCACTTCTCCAACTTTGTAGACTTGAGCCCCGGAATCACTTTCCTGTTCACCAAGTAGCTCATCCCCTTCTCGCTGATATGGCCGAGCCGCCTGTGCCACAACTCGGTAGACGCATCACTGACTGCGTTCACCTTCTGTGCCCCCTCTGCGCTCCCCTCTATATAGTAAAGGCCGGACTTCTTGCTTCCTCTGGCAATCACCATCGAACCCCTGGAAAGCTTCCACTGACTGTTCCCGAAGAGACTGAAGAATCCCTCGTCATCCAACCTTCCAACCGACACCAGGTTGAAACGGATATCAGGGACATGACGAACATCCTTGAGAACAAGAACCGCACCCGTCTTCGTTCTCAAATGCACATCTCCAACGGCAACCGCCTTCGACACATCTCCGTTGCCCATCTTCAACACTCCACAGTCGCCTGTAGTGTAAGTGGCAAACAGTGCCCTATTGTGAGATACATGTGCTGAAGCCCCTGAGTCCACCAGCCAAGAATTGTCATCGCAGGCGAGGTTAGTAATGACCTCATCACCTACAATGATCACATCGCCTCCATGCACCGAGGCCGCCGCTGTAGTGTTCTCTTCTTGCTTCCCCTTGTCGCCCGTCTTCTCTCTCTTCCAAGCGAAACAATTCCGCTTGATATGGCCCTTCTTACCGCAATGGTAACACTCCGAGTCCTCGTAACGACCCTTGGACTTCCCCTTGCTCTTGTCTCTGCCACCACCTGGACCCCTGCTTTTGCCCCTTCCGCAGCTCTCTGAAACCAATGCCTCTGAGTGGTGGGATGTGGATGAAGTGCCCTGAGATCGTCTCCGCATCTCTTCATTCAACACCCGCTCTTGGCAAACTCCAGACTGACCACGCCCTCTGGAGCAGAAGCGATCATAGATACTCGTACGGTCTCCCACGAGTCCGGCAATGTACACAGCAGCCATAGTCCTTGAACTTCATCGTCGAACTTGACTCCCATAGAAGATAGCTGGTCAACCACGCCCTGGAACTCACTCAAGTGATCCGAAATAGACGCCCCATCCTTGTATCGCAGACCCATCATCGTTCGGATCAGGAACAACTTGTTTACCCCGGTCTTCTTCGCATACAAGGATTCCAGCTTATCCCACAACGTCTTCGCGTGCTTAATATTGGCAACGTGATTGTACACGTTCTCATCAACAAACTACCGTATGTACCCACACACCTGTATGTGCTCGAATGTCCAGTCCTCCTCGGATTTATCACTGGGCTTCTCGGATGCAAACACGGGTAGATGCAGCTTCTTGACAAACAGCAAATCCTTCATCTTGCTCCGCCAATAATGATAGTTTGTGCCATTAAGCTTCACCATGCGCACCAGCTTCGCGTCCATCTCTCCTTTCTGGTTTCTCTGTCAACTACTGACACTCCTTCTGAATTCCAGAACCTGGCTCTGATACCACTCTGTTGGGAAAGAAACGCGGAAACCTTTTCCCAAACCGGAGAGTACCTGCGAGAGGACCGAGCAATACAACGCACGAACCCAAAAACAACCACACAAAACAATCCACGCAGACACAGAGAATTTTTGACGTGAAAAACCCTTGCGGGAAAAAACCACGGGACGATCGGAGTCCAACCCTGAGAAGCCTCCACTAATGGAATAGAAGATTACACCCTCTACAAACTCCTCCCGATCCAAATCGGATCCCCACAACACTCAGAGATAAGAACAATGATTACAAGGCTACGAAGAGCGAAAACGACGAGTAGATATTACCCGAACACGATCTCCTTCGAATGGCGACCTTCAATCCTCCGTCTTCTTCTCCGAAGTTGCAATGGCACTCTTGCCTCCTTCCTCTCTCAAAGTTGTGTTGCCTTTGCGATATGTTGCATCAATGAATTAGGGTTGGGAAATCCCAATATAACTCCCTAATCCCGCAGCAAACCTGAACCGTTGGATTAGATCCAGTGGTGAAAACGCACCCTAAAATCCGCTTCAGCCCCCGACGACACAGAGTTCGGCCAGAACTCTGTGTCGAGCAAACAACACCCCAACATTCTGGAACGGCCAGACCGAGTTCGGCCCGAACTCGGCCTGGGACCGAGTTCGGGCCGAACTCGGCAGGCCCAGGCCAGAATCTCCCTTAGGAGCAGCAGCAGCAGTAACAACTCCCCGTCGCCTACTTTCCGAGCTTCTTCGACATACGAACGGCGCTCGTCGCACTCCGGGGTCTTCTCCGCATAGGTTGGGAACCCCACCCACTCCAACATGTGCTTGCGGGGAGTACTCATATAAGAGAGATTTATCGATATAATATCATGTGTTCTTATGGCATAAGGGAACATGTTAACATAAATCTTAGGGATATTTTGTAAAACCTCCCCTAAATAATGGGCTAATTTGCGAAATATCCCCTAAAGATCTCGAATTGGTAAAACCCCCTTTCCGTCAAGACGCTGTTTGATTTTGGGTGACGTGGCAATCCGTGTGTGTTATTAAGTAAGAAAATAAAAGTTAGACGAAAATACCCCTGCGTACGTGGCAGGGGTCCTCCAACGGTCTTCTCTCTCTAAAGGAGGAAACACAAATTATTATATTTACAGTAAGGAGGAAATACAAATTATTATATTTACAGTTAGGAGGAAACACTAATTTTTAATTTCTGCTATCAACTATCAGCTGCAGTCTTCTCTTTCATGTCCACAGTTTCTAGACATACACTCTAGGTAATCAGCCGTCATCCATAAACTGTCGAAAAATACATGCACCAAACATAGTATCATTACAGTAAGGAGACGCATAAATACAAACACAAAGTTCAAATATGCTAGATTTTTCTCTTTGTCAACTATGCATACTGCAACAGGAAAATGTACTACCTGTGCCACTGCTCGACATTGTGAGGATTCTGCCTCAGCAGCACGCTATTGAGCAACTCGGGCCTCCGATCAAACAGATGCTCGAACCTCGCCAACCTCAAATCTGCATCGTCGTCGTCGTACAACCAGAACCCACGCAGGAAGCTCTTGGCCAGCTTGTCCACCCCATCATCCTTCCTCCCCCCTTTGCTGCCGTCCTCCTCCTCGCGGTCGTCGTCTTCGTCGGCGTCGGAGCCCCCCATCGTCTCGAGCTTGGCGGCAAGAGCGCTCTGCTCGAACTGCGCATAGGACTCGAAGATGACGCTGAAGTCCCTGACGGTAACGACGGTCTCCAGCCCCTCCTCGAAGATATCCCTGGCCTTCTCGTAGAGGCCCCTGCGGACGTAGTAGTCGGCCAGGGAGGTCCAGAGCCTGCCGATCTCGTTGGTGAACTTGCGGATGCCGTCGCGGATGATGGCGTCGACGTGGAGGCCGGAGACGTCGGTGGCGTGCCTGGTGAGCAGGTCGCAGAGCTCGAGCCAGAGCTGGTGCTTGGTCTTGCCCTTGACGGAGGAGAAGGAGTCGTCGTTGAGGACGGAGGCGAGGCGGTGGGCGGCCTCCTGCCAGAGGGAGGAGGCGAGGAGGAAGTGGATGAAGTCCTCGACGTGGGAGGGGTCGAAGAGGAGGTAGCGGCGGTAGACGCGGAGGGAGGTCACGACGGGGACGCCGGGGAGGGAGACGAGGGCGAGGTAAGGGGCCCAGACGCAGTCGTGCTGGGTGACGGGGAGGGCGCGGAGGGCGCGGTCGAAGGCGCGGCGGGCGCGGGTGAGGAGGCGCTGGGCGGTGAGGGAGTGGAGGTAGTGGGTCCAGATGCGGGGCATCTTGTGCATGGTGACGAGGGCGCGCTCGAAGGTGTTGTTGAGGGAGGCGTAGGCCGGGTGGGAGACCGGCAGGGGGCGGACGAGGTCCAGCCGCCACTCCCTCACCGCAAAGGAAGAAGATGGCCACGTACGCAGGGGTATTTTCGTCTAATTTTTATTTTCTTACTTAATAACACACACGCATTGTCACGTCACCCAAAATCAAACAGCGTCTTGACGGAAAGGGGGTTTTACCAATTCGAGATCTTTAGGGGGTATTTCGCAAATTAGCCCATTATTTAGGGGAGGTTTTACAAAATATCCCTAAATCTTAAGTAAAAAATATATTGATAAATGTGATTATTCGAGTATCCATGTAAAATATTTATTTTTTAGTATGTTAACAAGATTATACTTTTATCAATATACATTTTAAGTGAATGGTGCATTAATTATAAATATGATGGTGGAAGTATCCATCTAAAATACATATTTATCAATTGATTAACATGGATCATTTAGAAATATGTTTTGATAAAAATAAACATCTATGTGTGCAACATCCGTTGGTCCATGGTCATGACTCATGGCATGCATGAATTGATGACGATGACATCTATGTGTGCATAATATGATGATCATTAGGTTCCATCGAGACAACCACTGGCCACCTACCCACGTGGCCCTGTCCTTTGTCCGCCAAAAATTGCACAGGTTTGATCCGGGTCGGCCCACACTCCCAAATGGAACAAAATAATTGTTCATGATTACAAAACCCAATTAATCTTACAGAAAATTTCATATAGAGGGAAAATGTTTAACCAATTTGCATAAAACATGATAATTTTCAAATATTTCTAAAAAAGGGGATCTGGTGCCAGTGCAACTGGCGCCGGACAAAAATTTTTTTAAAAAAAAATCAGGCGCCAGTCATACTGGCGCCAAAGATTAAAAAAAAAAAAATTCAATCCCGGCGCCAGTTCAACTGGCGCCAAACTCTATTTTTTTTGGTTTTTTTTTCTTTCGGTTTTTGTAGTTTGGTTTGATTTATCTTTTAGTTTGATTTAGTTTGATCTTTTAGCTTAGTTTAATCTATTAGTTACTTTATTATTATCTATACTATGTATAATAACCAAATATACCAGTTAAAATTTGTTATTATCTATACTATGTATAATAATAAAATATATCAGTTTAATCTATTAGTTACTTTGTTATTGTTATTGATGTATTATTATTTATTTGTATTTGTATACTAATATATTACTATGTTTGGAGATTAATCAAATTCAGGTGTCAATCCTGTGAGATCCTCTAATGTACTATCCTCCAATATATTAGTATACAAATAAATATAAATTAAAATACATTAATAACAAAATAACTAATAGATTAAACTGATATATTTTGTATTATCCATAGTATATATAATAATAAAAATTATTTTTTAATTTAAAATTATTATATGTATATATATTAACTGAGATATTTTGTTGTTATCCATAGTATAGATAATAACAAAGTAACTATTAGATTAAACTAAGTTAAACGATCAAACTAAATCAACTAAAAGACAAATCAAACCAATCCAAATCAAACCAAACTACAAAAACCGGAAAAAACCAAAAAAAAAAAAAAAGTTTGGCGCCAGTTGCACTGGCGCCGGGTTTGAGATTTTTTTTTATTCTTATTTCCTCTTTTGCGCCAGTTTGTCTGGCGCCTGATATTTAAAAAACAAATAAATTGTCTGGCGCCAGTTGCACTGGCGCCAGATCCCTTTTTTAGAAATATTTTTAAATTATCCTGTTTTATGCAAATTAGATAAACATTTTCCCTCTTTATGAAATTTTCCGTTAATCTTATTTCTCCATTGGGGTTGGTTTGGTTTCCAGGAAAAGAAAAGAAATGAAAAAGTTTTTTTTTTAAATTATAATTTTTACAGAAAATTTACTGTACCGAAATAAATTTTTTAAAATTAGTCAAAACGAAACAAGTTTGGAGAAATTTGTTTAAACGAAACATGTAGCCATCCAAGATGGCGGAATAAGAAAAGTAAAAGAAAGTAAAAAAAAAAAAAAATTGAAATCCTGCCAACCAAGTCGACGGAATTTGGTCATTTTCGAAAAAAAAAAAAAAGAAATTGTGCCAACCAAGTTGGCGGAATTGGTGCAATTCCGAAAAAAAAAAAAAAATAAATTTGGAAATGATGCCAACATAGTTGGCGGAATTTTAGCAATGATTTTAGTAAGTTGGTTTTTTTTGTGGTTTTTTAAGTTGGTTTTTTTTTAGAGGTTTTTTAAGTTGGTTTTTTTTAGTGGGTCGATTTTTCTTGGCTTGGTTTTTCTTCATGGGTTTAGTTAGTTGGTTTTTATTCATGGCTACATTTTGTGGTTCACATTGATTCATAATTCATGTGGTTCACATTCCTTCTTCCTTCACGGGTTCTACTGTTTTTCTAGTTCACGGGTGAGATGAGAGAGAGAAAGATGGGACGTAGACAATTTTGCTATAAGAGGAGAGAAGCACAACTCTGAACATCACACAAGAAAATACGTGTTAATATCTAATCTTGGACAAGGAGAATAAGTTGTTATCCAGTGTGATAAAATACGTGTTTCATCATTTACCCCAATGAGCCAATTGTAAACATCAATATTTTCAGCTTTAATCATTTCAAAATAAATGTTCGCATCTACTTCATTATAACATCTTGCAAGATAGTCTAATCTACGTTGATAAATAGGCAATCTACATACCGATTTTAAATTTTGTTTAAAATGTTGAACTAAGAATAAAGGGGAGCAAGTACAACCCGTGAAGCATGAATCAATTGAACCCGTGAACCATGAATTAATAACCTGTGAACCATGAATCAATTAAACACATAAACCCACAATCGAACCAACAACAAAAAAAATCGGACCAAAAAAAATTGGCCCTAAAATTCTGCCAACATAGTTGGCATCATTTCATTTTTTTGTTTTTTTTTTTTTTTTTTTCCAAATTCCGCCAACTAAGTTGGCATCATTTCCATTTTTTTTTTCTTTTTTTTACGGAATTGAGCCAAATTCCGCCAACTTGGTTGGCAGGATTTCGGGTTTTTTTTTTTTTTTTTTTTTTTTTTTTAACTTTCTTCTACTTTTCTTATTCCGCCATCTTGGATGGCTAAAAGTTTCGTTTAAACAAATTTCTTCAAACTTCTTTCGTTTGGACTAATTTCTAAGAAATATATTTCGGTACAGTAAATTTTCTGTAGTTTTTATTATTAAAAAAAAGGAAAATTTTTACGTTTGGAAAGACCATAAAACAGAAAATTTCATACAAAGAAATAAAATTAGCTTTATTTAAAAAGAATATGAAGAGTTTGCAATATTTACATTAAGAAGAATGGAGAGCGTCCAATATTTTTTTGGGACTTAGCGCCATCTCATATGGCAGCTACTTTTCATCTAAAATAATAGTCTCGCGCCATCTAAGATGGTGCCAAATTTTTTATTTTTTAAAGAGTATGGTGCCATCTGAGATGGTGTCCATTTTTTAATAATATTATATTTGAAAATTTTGTAAGAACTTATCTTTGAAGTTATTTTAAATTTTATTTGAAAAAAATGATCTACGATCTTAAATTATATCTAAGAATTGAGAAACTTATTTAGAATTTTAAATTATTTTTTAAACTTATCTCTAAGATGTTTTTCTAATATTAGATTTAAACAAATATATAAGATTTGAAAAAGAAGAAAATACAATTGTATATAAAGAGTTAAAATTATTTACGGATGAGAAAATAAACTATCATGAATTTGTTTTTGGGCACTATGTAAATTTAGGAAAACTTTTCTCTTCTATGTAAATCCTAAATTTTTATAATACTATTTTTTTAAAAAACTTTGGGCGCCATCTAAGATAGGGCTACACTATTTTCTTTTAAAAGGCGCCATCTTAGATGACGCCAACAATTTTAAAAAAAAATTGAGCGCCAACAAAAGTAGGCGCCATAACGCAATCTAAGATGGCTCTCTATCATTCTATGTAAAATTGCAAACTTCTCCTATTCTGCATAAATAGAACTAATTTCATCACACTATATAAAATTTTCTGCCATAAAAATTGGAAGGAAAAATAAATCATTGGAATGAAAAAAGTGAATTCTTGGAATGTAGAGCTGCCAAATGGGCCGGGCCGGCTTGACCCAAGATTGGATAGGCTGGACCGGATCTGAGTGCGAAGCTCGTAGCAATGTGATTCGTTATTATAGTTATAAAATTTGTATTTGAGATTATGTTCTTGTTTTGTTGGTAGATGGTACCGTTGAGATTTTCTTCTAATAAGAAGGTGACATTCATGTAAATGATGCATTGTTGTGATTTCACACCTTGTACGCACACCACCCCTGAGAAAAAAAGAAGAAGAAAAAAAAATCGTTCATTGAGATGATTAGTTGCCTACCTTTCCAAATTGACAAATCTATTTGTTAATGACAACATTAAGCAATAGTAACTAACAAAGGTACCATTCTATATAGGTATAAACGACGGTCGACCACACGGTCCTTCGTGCGGCGCCGTAAGGACGTCGAGAAGACATCGTGCGCATAGAAATCGTGGACGAAGCGAGGTGTTGAGTTACCGGCGTCGAAAGACGTCGGTCGTTCCGTGAGGCTTTGGAGCGCGCGGAGCGTGCGAGACGTACGTGTGGGACGGCGATAAAGAAGTCAGTGCGGACAAAATCTGCACGAAGAGTCCAAAAACGATACGACGACCGACTAAAAATCGTGTACGAAAAGACATCCGATTTAACTGAACCCACATGTGCTGATAAAAAAAACAACAAAAAAAATAAACAAAGGTCTTGCTTGCAAGCTCAACTTATAAATTTATGATGTTAGTGCATGCCTATCTAGTAGTGGATTATGTTCTTGGAGTGAAAAGGGACTTTGTGGCTATTCCTTATATGTGACCTCTGTTTGAGCACACAACAAGCTTGGAATTAATATTCAAAATTAGCTTCTAAAGATGGTTAAAGTCTGAACTCGGTTTGCCTAAGATTATTGTTAAAGAAAGTTAACTCATGCAAATTTACACAAAAAGGAAAGCACTTCCGACATGTACAGAGTCGGGTCGGACCGGACCTATCTCATAGACTGATATATATGATCCAGCACGACTAGTATTCTGGGTCGGATTAGTTCGAGCCGACGATTAAAATGACCGGACCGGCACATGGGCCAATATTTCGGATCGGTCTTGTGCCGAATTGGACTGGTACGGACCCGATTTACAGGTCTATTGGGGTGGGAGTGGGAATATTTTTTCCTATTTTTTTTTTCCCTTTTAGGAATTATTTTTCTTTTGTGCTCATTTTCTTTGACTTTATTTTTTTATTTTTTATTTATTTCAAATATAAATACAAATTAAATACTTAGGCCTGATTGATATAACTTTCCTTCAATTGTTTTCTGTTTTTAAATTTGTAAGTTTCTTATAAACGACAAACATGTTGAATATGTAACTGTTAGTTGTTTATTAAAAAATTTGATAAACAACAAAAGCATAATTTTATTATTTTTGGTAAATAAACATATCATACGATTTGCATGGCAAATTTATCTATCGTCCTTTCATATTTTTCTTTTGAAAACAAGATAAACAATATTCTTTTTTTTATTTTAGCAATTTTTAAAAATAGTTTCTAAAACATAAGTACACTTATCAACCGTATTTTCGTTAAAAAAAAGTTTTGTTTTTTGTTTTTTAAACAATAAATTAAAAACAAAAATGATACTAAACGGGCCCTTATTTATTTAGTAGATAGGTTGAAGAGCAAAAGCCCACTAGAGGGTTCACAGTCATTCAAAAGCTAAAGGAGTAATTCAGTAAAATCACTTTCCTTATCTCCTCCCTAATCCCTATATATAGTACTCACACCAAGCTCCTTGAAAAACCCTAGGGTTTCGTTTGCGGCCACCACCAAGAAATTAGGGTTAGGGTTTCTCTCCTCGAGAGCGGAGCATCAATGGCTCCGACCAAAAAGACGGTAACTTTCACCATCCCATTCCTTTTTTATTCGATTGATCGTTCTGTGTCCATTTTGATTTCCGATACCATTTGTTGTTCGTGCAGAAGAAGACGATCCATTCTCATGATGTTCGATTGTGTTGTGTATTGAATGCAGAAGAAGACGACGGAGAGCATAAACAACAGGCTGGCGCTCGTCATGAAGAGCGGGAAGTACACACTCGGCTTCAAGACGGTCCTCAGATCCCTCAGGAGCTCCAAAGGTCGAATCTTTATCCCTATTTCGGCCCATCGAAAACCCTAATTTTTTTGGCGGTTTTGTTGGATTTTGAGTTGTGGTTTTGGGACTGGAGTTTGGCTCTCTGGCTTATGAACAGTGCTTTTGAGATGAATGCAGCTCCCTATATTGATTTCGCTCTCCTTTTCCACTTTGGATTCCTCTAGGTCCTTCCTAGTTGGAATAATGGAGAGCGAGACATTGTTTTCATTGAGGTACAAACACCAATTTGAGGATGTTTATTTTCTTAAAACCCTAATTAGATGATGTTCTTAGCGTAAAAATCGTAATTTGGGGATGTCCATAGCTTTAAACCCTAAGTGATGTTCTTGGAGGTTAGGAAACTGCTTGAAAATGCTAACCTGATGATTTTACTGGCTTTAAACCACGCATTTTTACGATATTCATTGCTTAAAAACACTAATTAGGTGGCGTTCTTTGCTTTTAAAAAAAATCATAATTTGGCAATGTTATCTGCGTAAAACCCTAATATAGTGATGTTCCTGAAGGGTAAGACACTGACTAAAAAAGCAAACTTGGAGATGTTCTTAGATTTGATTTGTGGTTTTGGGACTGAAGTTTGGCTCTTTGGCTTATGAATCGTGCCTTTGAGATGAATGCAGCTCCCTACATCGATTTTGCCCACCTTCTACACTAAAATTTCCTCTAGGCTTTGCTCCTTGAAGCTAGTAGGAATAGTGGGGTGAGACGTTTATTCTTTAATGAACAAATTAAAGTTAGGAAACTGATTGGAAATGCTAACCTGATGATTTTACTGTCTTAAAGACACCCATTTGACTATATTCATTGCTTAAAAATACTATTAGGCATCATTTTTTTTTTGCTTTAAAAAAACCCTTATTTTGCAATGTTCTCAGCTTAAAAGCCCTAATATAGTGATGTTCCTGAAGGGTAAGACATTTATTAAAAAAGCAAACTTGGAGATGTTTTTAGATATTTGTGGTTTTGGGACTGGAGTTTGACTCTTCGGCTTATGAATCGTGCCTTTGAGATGAATGCAGCGCCCTACATCGATTTTGCCCTCCTTGTACACTGACAATTCCTCTAGGCTTTTCTCCTTGAAGCTAGTAGGAATAATGAAGGACAAGACATTTTTTATTTAGTAAACAATCAACAATGTCAGGTAAATTGAATGTAAATGCAATGCGGAATGAGAACAATATCAAATAACATTGAGGAATGTCATTCATTTCTATTGCATCTGCCTCTCTTCAGAATCGTGACATGTTGGTATGCTGTCGTAGTTAGTTGCATATTTATTTCACTTCTCCTGATTAATTAGGATAAAATATTAACTCAAAAATTTGAACATAATATGTAGGAAAGAAAATTCATACCGACATTAAGTAATCTTTATAAGTCTATAAATTTATCCAAATGAAAGAAGAAAGTGGATATGGCCTTGAGTAGAGATGAGTAACCTTTGTCCTTTGAAAGTAATTCTGCTTTGCGTAGCTTTAGCGGAATTCTCTTTTCCAGACATTCATCTGTCTCAAGAAAGAATATGCATTAGGGGTATAGAACCCAACTAGTAAATGGGCCGAAGTCCATGGCCATTACAGTCCTATGTAACGTCCCAAATGTTGCACCCCGTCCGAGGCCCAGTTGCATAACCTTTTCGCGGACCAAAGTTATGCTGGAAGCTTCCAGAACATTCTAGAAGATGGCGGAAGGCTCTAGAAGATTGTGGATCTCTCCGGAAGGCCCAAGATCGTTCTAGGAGGCCCAAGAAGCTTCTGGAAGGCTCTTGAAGTTTCCTTTTATGTTGCTAGGGAATAAACCTGGAATATGCCATTCCAGTTATGGTAGAAAGTAATAATCCTTGGAATATTTCTTCCAGGACTTGTATTGCTCTATGAGCACTTATAAAAGGGGGAGGCTCTCATTTGTTCCTCACCACCTAAAAATTGTAAGCATTCTCCAAGTTAATAAAGAGATCCTTACGAGTCCATCTTTGCTCCACTATTCTAGTTTTCTTAGCGATCTAGCTAAGTCGGGTTGGGAAGGCTTGCACGAGTCTTTGAGGAGAAAGACAGTGCGCCGCACGGGACGAAGTGCTAGTAAAAACACTAAGTCCGTGACAAGTGGTATCAAAGCAAAGGTTCGATCGCCGTCATGTCTTCGACCGAAGCCATCATCAACGAGAAACCAGCACAACCCTCATCGCCTAAGGAGAAGGCGAAGACCTCGAGGAAGGGCAAGAGCAAGGAACCGTTGGTGGAACGGGCTCTTGGCGAGTTGGCTGACCGGATTGAGATGCTGGAGAAAGGCGTGACGGACGTCGAATATCAAGTGGAGCAGAACCAAGCGGCTCACGAGAAATTCGTCCAAGGTTTGGAGGCGGATGTCGCCACGGCTATGGCGGAGTTTCGAGAGCATCTTCGCGAGATGCAGGCCGAGTTCGAGGAGGAACGCAAGGCCACGAAGGCGGAGATTGGTGAACTACGCAAGGAGCTACAAACCAAGGTGGAGGTCCTCGAGAGGGCTATTGCTGGTGGTCCGACTCCGAGGAGGGAGTCGACACAGAGGGTAAAGTATTCAGAACCAAAATCCTTCAATGGCGTACGGGACGCGAAGGAGGTGGACAACTTCATCTGGAATGTCGAGCGGTACCTGAAGGCGGTTCGCATCGAGGATGAGACCGACAAGGTAAACACAGCGTCCCTATATTTTTCTGATGATGCTACGCTGTGGTGGCGACGCAGGTGCATCGATATAGAAAAGGGACTCTGCAAGATCGAGACTTGGGAGGATCTCAAGAAGGAGATCAAGTCTCAATTCTACCCGAAGAATGTGGAGTATGCCGCAAGACGGAGTTTGCGTCAACTCAAGCACACCGGGACGATCAAGGAGTATGTGGCGGAGTTCACCCGCCTGATGCTCACCATTTCCAGTATGGGCGAAGAGGATCGCCTGTTCGCGTTCCTAGAGGGTCTACAACCATGGGCGGCACAAGAATTGCAGAGGCAAGATGTGTCAGATCTGAACACGGCTGTTGCGGCAGCCGAGAAGCTGATGGAGTATCGACGGAGCGATGCCCCAAAGCCCAAGGAAAAGACCACCACCAAGTTCAATGGTGGGGGAGCGAAGAAGAAGAACGGAAAGGGAGCCCTGCCGAAGGACAAGCCGCAAGCAAAGCCTTCGACGGAGCGGAAGATCGAGTGCTATGTGTGCGGTGGAAATCACCTCGCACGGGACTGTCCGAACAAGGGCAAGAGGGTGAACGCGGTCCAAGACGAGGAGGCGAGGACCAAGAGCCTAAGAAGGGGGCTCACATGGGTGCCCTGCGCCTGTTGAATGCTTTGAAGAGCAAGGCGGTAGTGTCCAAGATCCCGAATCGAGAGCTGATGTATGTGGACGTGAAGATCAACGGCCACAACACCAGGGCGATGGTCGACACGGGGGCTACCCATAACTTTATCTCGGACGCGGAGGTCCGACGCTTGGGTTTGGCGCTGGAAAAAGACTCAAGCACGATAAAGGCAGTCAACTCTGAGGCGCGCCCCGTGCAGGGGGTGGCCAAGCGGGTGAAGATCCAAGTGGTAGACTGGACGGGTGTCACCAGTCTCATGGCAGCACCACTGGACGACTTCAACATGATCCTCGGGATGGACTTCCTCACTTCGGCAAAGGCGGTCCCAATGCCTCATCTGGGAGTCGTCGGGATCATGGAGGAGAGCTCTCCGTGCATGGTGACAACTGCACGAGGCGAGCTTACGAAAGTGAAGGCTCTCTCCGCATTATAACTCAAGAAAGGGATGCGACACGGAGAGATGACTTACCTTGCTGTGCTCAAGTCGGAGGAGGCGCCCGTGCAGGGGGATCTTCCGCCTGAGATCGATGACGTCCTTGTGGAGTTCGGGGACGTCATGCCAAAGGAGTTGCCAAAGAGGCTACCTCCGCGGAGGGAGGTAGACCATGCCATCGAGTTGGAGCCGGGCACGAAGCCGCCCGCCATGGCTCCATATCGCATGGCCCCGTCCGAGCTGGACGAGTTGAAGAAGCAACTCAAGGAGCTACTGGATGCGGGATTCATCAGACCGTCAAAGGCCCCGTATGGTGCACCGGTGCTGTTCCAGAAGAAGAAGGACGGAAGCCTTCGTTTGTGCATCGACTATCGTGCACTAAACAAGGTAACCGTCAAGAACAAATATCCCATCCCGTTGGTGGCGGACTTGTTCGACCAATTGGAGGCGCGAGATACTTCTCCAAACTTGATATGCGCTCGGGGTATTATCAAGTCCGGATTGCGGAGGGCGACGAGGCTAAGACGGCATGCGTGACGAGGTATGGCGCATATGAGTTTATGGTTATGCCTTTTGGTCTAACAAATGCTCCTGCGACTTTTTGTACTTTGATGAACAAGCTCTTTTATCCCTACCTGGATCGGTTCGTCGTGGTCTACCTCGACGACATCGTCGTGTACTCAAACACGATGGAGGAGCACATCGAGCATTTGAAGACTGTCTTCCAGGTGCTAAGGGAGAACGAACTCTTCGTCAAGCGGGAGAAGTGCTCATTCGCACAAGAAGAGGTGTCGTTCTTGGGGCACTGGATCGGGCATGGCAAGATATGGATGGACGGCGCAAAGGTCCAGTCCATACGGGAGTGGGAGGCTCCCACCAAGCCGACGGAGCTGCGATTGTTCCTTGGCTTGGCGAACTACTACCGGCGGTTCATCCGAGGATATTCCGCCATCGCAGCGCCTGTGACCGATCTGCTGCGGAAGGATCGGGCGTGGAGCTGGACGCCCCGATGCGAGGAGGCATTCGAGGCACTGAAGCGGGCTGTGACGGAGGAGCTGGTCTTGTCTCTACCGGACTACTCCAAGGCGTTCGAAGTGCACACGGACGCGTCCGACTTCGCCATCGGTGGGGTGTTGGTGCAGGAAGGACACCCCATCGCGTTCGAGAGCCGCAAGCTGAATGATACTGAGGGGCGCTACACGGTGCAGGAGAAGGAGATGACCGCGGTCGTGCATAGCTTGAAGACATGGCGGCACTACCTCCTCGGCACCAAGTTCGTGGTCATGACGGACAATGTTGCCACGAGCTACTTCCAGTCCCAAAAGAAGCTATCTCCGAAGCAGGCGAGATGGCAAGATTTTCTAGCCGAGTTCGACATGGTGTTGCAGTACAAACCCGGCAAAGAAAATCAGGTGGCCGATGCGCTTAGCAGGAAGGCCGAGCTCGCATCTGTGTGCTTGCTCAAGGGGGACATTCTGGACCGTGTTCGAGTGGGAATCATGGAGGACCCATTAACACTGGCCATAGTGAAGCTTGCCAAGGAGGGCAAGATGAGAAGGTTCTGGCTGAAAGACGGACTTCTCTACACCAAGGGCGACAGGGTGGTCGTGTCTAGGTGGAGTGGCTTGCGGAGACAACTGCTCAAGGAGTGTCATGACACAAAGTGGGCTGGACATCCGGGACAAAAGCGAACCTTGGCGCTACTGGAGGCCGCATACTACTGGCCTCGCATGCGCGAGGATGTGGAGGACTATGTTTGCACTTGTCTTGTGTGCCAACAGGACAAGGTGGATCATCAGAAGTCCAGGGCCTGTTGGAGCCTCTTCCCGTGCCGAGTCGGCCGTGGGAGAGCATTTCGATGGACTTCATCTCCGCCCTGCCGAAAGTGGGGGCGCTTGGGTCCATTCTCGTGGTGGTGGACCGGTTCTCAAAGTACGCGACCTTCATTGCTGCTTTGACGGACTGCACAGCAGAGGAGGCCGCGCGATTGTTCATCAGCCACGTGGTGAAGTTCTGGGGCATCCCGGTCAACATTATCAGCGACCGAGACCCCTGCTTCACGGGGAAGTTCTGGACGGAAGTGTTCAAAATCCTCGAGACGGACTTACACTTCTCGACCAGTTTCCACCCGCAGACGGACGGACAGACCGAGCGGGTCAACTCGCTACTCGAGGAGTACTTGCGGTACTTTGTGAGTGCCAACCAGAGGGATTGGGTGCATCACCTCGACGTCGCTCAGTTCTGCTACAATCTTCAACGGAGCGAGTCGTCGCACAGCAGTCCATTCGAGTTGGTGATGGGTCGTCAACCGCTTGCCCCGCACACGCTGAGTGCGGGGTCCTCGAGTAGAAGCCCCGCGGCCAACCAGTTCACTTCAGATTTCAAGGCAAAGGCGGACATTGCCAAGGCATTTCTGGAGAAGACCGTGAGGAAGATGAAGAAGTGGGCCGACGCGAAGTGAAGGCCGGTTGAGTACAAGGAGGGGGACATGGTGCTGGTGAAGCTGCAACCACAACAGTTCAAGGTGTTCCGCAAGGTGCACAAAGGACTAATCCGGAAGTATGAGGGCCCCTTTTCCGTGCTCAAGAAAGTAGGCAAGGTGGCCTACAAGCTTGAACTTCCTGCCAAGCTGAAAATTCATCCAGTCTTCCATGCCAGTTGCTTGAAGCCGTACCATGAAGACTTGGAAGATCCCCAGCACGGAGTTCCGAAGCGACCGACGGCGACCATGACGACTTCCTTCGACAAGGAGGTGGAAGCCGTGCTGGACAGGAGGACCATTCGGCGACGAGGCGTGTCCCCGTATGTGGAGTACCTCATCCAGTGGAAGGGCTTGTCTTACGGCGAGTCTAGCTGGGAACGTGCTGATACGCTGCATCAGTTCGAAGCCGAGATCCAGGCGTTTCTCAGCGAGCATGGTTGACGAGGGCGTCAACGCCTTAGGTGGGGGAGAATGTAACGTCCCAAATGTTGCACCCCGCCCGAGGCCCAGTTGCATAACCTTTTCGCGGACCAAGGTTATGCGGGAAGCTTCCAGAACATTCTAGAAGATGGCGGAAGGCTCTAGAAGATTGTGGATCTCTCCGGAAGTCCCAAGAAGCTTCTGGAAGGCCCTTGAAGTTTCCTTTTATGTTGCTAGGGAATAAACCTGGAATATGGTAGAAAGTAATAATCCTTGGAATATTCCTTCCAGGACTTTCCTTGTATTGCTCTATGAGCACTTATAAAAGGGGGAGGCTCTCATTTGTTCCTCACCACCTAAAAATTGTAAGCATTCTCCAAGTTAATAAAGAGATCCTTACGAGTCCATCTTTGCTCTACTATTCTAGTTTTCTTAGCGATCTAGCTAAGTCGGGTTGGGAAGGCTTGCACGAGTCTTTGAGGAGAAAAACAGTGCGCCGCACGGGACGAAGTGCTAGTAAAAACACTAAGTCCGTGACACCTAGCTCCTATATAAACCCTTGGAGTCAACATCGTATTCAGATACTTACTGAACTATGAAGGTCGAATTGTTATTCCTCCAGTCGAAGCCCTGATTTTGGGCTTAGCTTATATGTATGTTTTTGGGACTGGAGTTTGGCTCTTTAGCTTATGATTTGTGCCTTTGAGATGAATGCAGATCCCTACGTCGATCATGCTCCTTCTCCACCTATAATTTCTCTAGATTTCCTCCTTAATCTAATAGGAATAATGGAGGACTAGACATTGATTACTCTGTAGGCAATTTATGCTCATCCAAATTTAGCCGATGTTTTTTACGTAAAAACCCACATTTGGCAATATTGTTGACTCAGGTCTTTGGTTTGTGACAAGCACTTTGGCCCTTGGAGGGCGGTTCATTGATTAGAACCCTCATTTTGCAATGTTCTTGGTCTAAATCTTTTGTTGTGGGACTGGAATTTGTATATTTGGCTGATGAATTGTGCCTTGGAGACAAATGTAGATCCCTGCATCAATTTTATCCTCCTTTTCCACTTTGGATTCCTCTAGGTTTTATTTGAATATTTAATGGCCAATTTGTAAATTCAGCTTAATTTGGTGACAATCTTTGCTTTTAAAACCATATTTTGGTGATGTTATCCGTTGGTTTTGGGACTGGAGTTTGGTTCTTTGGCCGATGATTGTGCTTCTGAGATGAATGCAGTTCCCTACATCAATTTGCACTCCTTTTCTGCTTTCGATTCCTCTAGGTTTTATAATTTATTTAGTAGGAATAATGGAGGGTGAGACAGTAACGTTTATTTAATATGTCAATCTTTAAAAGTCAGTATATTTAGCCAAAAATGCATTGATTGATAATGCCAAGTGGAATCACATTCTTCTATTGCATTTGCAGAAGTTTCTATGGGGGGATTGGACATGTTGGTATGATCTGTTTTAACTAAATCCCATTGCTAGAATATACTTCTGGTTTGGGGCTCATGTGTATTGAATAGTTATGAAGTAATATTTTGTCTTATATACCACAATTCAGCAATTGCTTGAAGTAGAATTATGTTTTTGGGACTGGAGTTTGATTCTTTAGCTGATGCATTGTGCTTTTGAGATGAATGCAGCTCCCTACATCAATTTGCACTCCTTTTCCACTTCCGATTCCACCGGGTTTTCTCATTTTTAGTAGGAATAATGGAAGGCAAGGAATTAATGCTAGTCTTTTTTTTGTTGACATTTTTGGTAATTTAAATTTAACGCAAATTGCATATTCGAAGAATGCTAGATAGGAATCTGATTGAATTATAGTTCTTTTTGTCACATTTGCTGAAGTTTCTCCATAGAAACTGGGGTTGTTGGTATGATATGTAAATC